>NQII01010183.1:0-15317 GCA_002778355.1 Clitarchus hookeri | reverse complement strand
GGATATGTGCATGAGTTTAAATATCTGGGAGTCGTTATGGATGACAGGATGAGCTTTCTGAGCCATATCGAGTATGTGTCGCGGAGGCGGTGGTGGTGTTTCAGAAACTAATAAGGATTGGGAGCACTAGCTGGGGCTTTAATTATGGTACCCTGCGCACCATATATAGGGCAGTGTTTGAGGCGATCATTACCTATGGAGCAGTTATGTGGCACCACCGTTCCAACCTTTCGTGGCACAAGAGAAAGCTATTAAGTGCACAAAGAGCTGCGCTGCTGACCGTTACCAGAGCTTACAAAACTGTTCCGAATGAGTCTCTCCCAGTTGTTGCTGGTGTGCTGCCTGTGGATTTGTTGGTCAGATACAGGGGCCTCGTGGTGGAGAGATCTCGGGCTGGCATGCTCACAAATGAAGACAAGAAACAGTTGTATGAAGATATTGTCTCTGATTGGCAACTCAGATGGACTAATTCCAGTAAAGGGAGGATTACGAATGAGCTCCTCCCCAACATCAGAACGAGACTGGAGAACACATGGATAACGGTGAATTTCTACAACATGCAGCTTATATCTGGTCATGGCAACTTCAAAGCGAAACTGCACAGCATGGGGCTTGTGGGGTCTCCCCTCTGCGAGGTCTGCGGTGTCGATGACACCGCACAGCACGTATTAATGGACTGTTTGAAGACAGAAGATTTAAGGGAAATATTAAACGAAACATTTGAAGAGATGGGCACTCACTTGGAAGTTAGAAGTATAATGGAAAACAAACTTCACTACAAGATATGGACGGATTTCGCCACCAAAAGTGGCAAAAGGCTGGAGAATTTTGATAAATGGAATCGGCGAAATTCTGATGACCCATGAAAGAGTATTCAGGTAAAGACTTTGTAAAGTAAAAGTCGGAGTACTTCTAATTGGCGAGGACAGGTTTTTAAGAGAGAAAACAAGTAGAATACTGAGTAAACGGCAAGAATGAAAAGTGAATGGCCCTAAGAGACCAAGAGNTTTTTAAGAGAGAAAACAAGTAGAATACTGAGTAAACGGCAAGAATGAAAAGTGAATGGCCCTAAGAGACCAAGAGGAAAGTGCCGTGCACTGTCTTACTCACCAGAGTACAATTGCAGTGCGGGAGGATGGAGGGTGTGTTGGCCTTCGGGCCTTAAAAACCTGACTCCACCTCAAGTTCTAGGGCTAGAGCATGCTGCATGGTGTGGAGCGCAGCCAGGCGTCAGTTTCCGCGCCGTGGTATCGTCGGTAGCATCGACGAAGAATCAAACTGCAACGAAATTTCGTATCTCCTAAGGGCAGCCCTCCTGAGACATATGGGACAGCCGCACGATATTCTGCTACACCTCCTGCAGTGGTTACACTAGTCGCTTGGTGCGGATTCGCATTTGAGTATGGTGGGCATTTCGCACATATCGGTATCCGAACCATAGCTCCATGGATGACACCAGTGTAGAGTATTCCAGTCGATGTAGTTCTGGCAGGAACTGCAGTATGCTCAGTGCAGATCCTCTCAGTACAGCTGGCAGGTAGTATGCTTGCTGCTTGTCGGTCCAGTCATTCCGGGCGGCCACAGTTTCGAACTGCTGCCAGTATTAGCGCAAGGCTTAGTTTGGAAGCTTTTTTCCCACCCCTGGTTGAGGCGTATAGCCACTCAGCAAAGATGCTGTGTCTCACCTGTGACGGCCGTGTTACGGCAGCCTCTTAGTTTTTCTCTTTGTCCGCACCCATATACTCGGTGTTGGTCACTCTCAGCTCCTCCTCAGCTGCTTAATGTCTTCTTCCCTGCTGCTGTAGTAATTCGTATATTCAGTTAGACTGTGCTTACTTCTTGTTTTATTTCTGGCTCAGCACTGTCTGCTCATCTCATTATACTTTCATTATACTTGTCAATGCAATCTATTTTATTCTTTAATTATTTATTTATACATTCTATATTTTTATACACATGGTATATTCTCTCTCCAAAATTTTTGTTCNTAATTATTTATTTATACATTCTATATTTTTATACACATGGTATATTCTCTCTCCAAAATTTTTGTTCACATTGTCTATTTTCTATTCATACAAATTTTCAAATGTCTTAATAATTCATTGACAATAAATACAACTTTTATTATATTTACAAAATTATCCTATCAGTAAGTTTCCTACTGTGTTCATGGTAACAATTAAAATTTTTAACATAAAAGGCCTCCTTCTCAATTTTGGCACCAGTGTGACAATTCTGAAATTCACTTGGTTTAGGCTTGTTCTTGAAGAGATGGAGGTTTTAATTAAATAAGAATGTTACTTAATTTTTCTAATGTTTTTACAAACACTATAAGGAATAGAATATTCTCAACTTACATGTACTCACGAGACTGTTATAAATGAACTGCTGTGATATATTGGAATTAGTGTTACATATTATGTCACTGCTACTAATATGCTTATGTAACTAAAGCAGATAATACACAAATTTATTATGTTAATTTATTTTAAGAATGGTATTATATTGGAACCACCAAAGAAAATTCTAAATTATTAAATAAAAATAATTTGAGCAAGTGTTGAAGTATAATTCACAAATAAATTTTGTATTAATATAAGTACCAAATTCAAAATTTTCTTTTNGTTGAAGTATAATTCACAAATAAATTTTGTATTAATATAAGTACCAAATTCAAAATTTTCTTTTTACACTGAATGTTAATTTTTCTTTGTAGTATAATTTGGAATAATTTGAGTAATGGTGGAAGTAAATGAAGATTCATATCCGGTGTAGCTGCAGCCGGCCGGTTAAGGCCAGCTGCAGCTAGTCAATGCAGGTTTCACCAGCCGGCTAAGGCCAGAAGTCAAAATCGCGAATTGCACGTCGGCCGGCCAATTCCGGTGCTGCTGCGTCACGGTGGGGTTGAGTCATGTGGCCGGGCGGCTAAGCCAAGCCAACGCTGTCGGCAATCTGTAACAGAATTATTTCACTCATATTATTTTTATAAAATTTTAAATTGTCATTATGAATTAAACTGAGCTGTTTTTATTTACANCATATTATTTTTATAAAATTTTAAATTGTCATTATGAATTAAACTGAGCTGTTTTTATTTACACTCATTTTGCACTCGATATTGAAATCTTAGTAACTTTTATAGTGTCGCGGGTAATTATTTCTTCGTCTCTTCTGTGATCATGTTTATATAACCAATTATAAAATAGAAAATGCGTTTATTAACAGAGATGTTGCAGGTTATTTACTGTTAGTTCCGACTGTTGAACTGCTGAAAGACTTAATAAATACATGTTTTTTAAAATGCAATTGTGGTCCATGTGGCTGGTTAGAGTAATTCAGTTTTTTGAAGATTTATACGTAATCTAACCCAACGCACTATCATGAGCCAAAGCACACCTAACAATCTACCCTCNCAGTTTTTTGAAGATTTATACGTAATCTAACCCAACGCACTATCATGAGCCAAAGCACACCTAACAATCTACCCTCGTCACTATAATTAATACTAAAGCAATTTATTTATCAATCGATATAATTCTGTAGCCGACACAAACTACAACTTGTCTAATTTAATGTGCATTTAAAAGATTGAAACAAAAATGTCCCATTTTGTCTCCCCACAATAATTTTACCGCACATCATCCCTTTTCTTAATTTCTCTGCACCCGAATTATTTGTACATATATTACATATATTCGGCGATAATTTTGAACGTGGAAACAAGTGAAGATGGTGACTGAGTAAAGAGATTTTGGCGGCCCTTAACGTAGACAGTGATGAGAGTTAAGCGGGGTGAGTAAGGAATGAAGGAGGGCGGTAAAATGGGAGTTACCCGAGAAAACCCGCTCACCAGCGTCAAATGAATGAAGTAAATTGATTTCATAACAACCTGATAAATGCAAAATACAACTTAAGATTGTAATATTATTTTCGACGTGCTTATGAAAAGGTAGCTATGATTTGAAATGTAGCCAAAGGTTTTCATGTATATGGCATTCTGAAAATACATGCCGGTATTTTTTCTGAAGCTGACTTTCTTCCATATGAAATTAATGGTAGGCTTCTCACAATGGAAAATGACATTTAATCGCCTCCTGTGTGTGAAAGTACTAATAATATGAGTGAGGAAGTAGAGCTCTCATCTGCTTCACAGCACATGTCAAAATTTCAGTATTCCACTGTCACTAACGTACCGGTTAGGCGTACTGACATTGGCAATGAAAATGTTTGTAAATAGTTTGCTACAGGTAGCTCTACTGTCGTCGCCTCCGGTGATGTCTTAGGAATGTGTCCACTCCTGTAAAGTAGTCTGTCTCGCCAGAAATGATGAGGCACTTCCCAAAATTCAGTAATTCACAACAAAGGCGCAGAAATCAAAAATATTTTCCAATACTCACATCGTCGCCATATGCTAAAATGCTGTCATTACAAAGTGAGAACTACAAATTGGCATTTGGCCGATCTTAGGTTGTTGTTTAGGGGAATGTGAGCAAGTAAAATGAAGATTCATAACACAAACTTCAGCGGCTCTAAAAGCGAATAGCTATTGTAGAATTACATACTTATTAGCGGAGGACGCAAATATTTCCGGTAATCTCGATTCGGAAATAGACAATCCCCAGAAACTGTATCTATCCATTTGAAAAGGATGTCATTAGAATATATCCTTACCATTAATCTCAATTGAAGAAATATCTATGTATGATACGGGTGTCTAAACAGAAAATATTTGCTGTCTGCAACATTTTAAATAAATTATTTATTATTTGTTAACATCATAATAATTTACTATTAAAGTCACAAGTTGTTGTTTTTAAATCTCATAATACGCATAATCCCCCATATTATACAAATATTAATCTATACTCTTATAAAAACCAGTTTAGAAACAAAACCACGATGTGGTTCGTCTTCTGCAGTACCCGACTGACACAATACAGATTTAGAAAAAATAACTTTCTTTACTATTCGTGGACATTGTAACCTCCGATGCCAACGATGTTTCTGTACTACCAGAAACCTATGGAATTCTATTAGAGAAATTGTGTCTGCTAGTAGTTTCTTCAGATACTGTGCGAATCTTCTCAAAATCCCGAGTTTTTCCATGAAATAATTGACTAAATCTGACATTCTGAATTTATAAATGTGAAGGAAAGCTTCTACAAAAGAGAGTGCATTACTGAGTAAACTCCTTCGCGACGTGTGTATAAGGACGGTTATGTTACTGTTGCGATAAAGAGATTAATAAATTGTATGTAGTTACAATGCAAAGTTACGCACTCATTTGAAGATATATGTAAGAGCGATTTAATTATGAGATTCATTAATGTCCTTTAGAATGGGCAAACATGTTTGTGAAAACTTGATGTTCCCAACAAGAATACCACCTTTGATACTACTGATGATGTTATTTCAATGGTTTTAACTTATACAGTAGATAAGGTATATGTGTTGACGCATCCCGCGTCCATATATTTTATTCGTCAGAACACACGCTCTGGCGAAGTTTGCAGGCGGACGACCACAATAAGGGTTGGCGGACGTGCCAAAAGAATACCACCAGGAAGGCACGACCGCACCTCGCAGCTGCAAAGGCGTGCTACCAAAGGTCTGCACGTGCAACTGTTCCTGAACGTGCAGACGACATCCGGCGACAACGGAAGGCACCAGGGCACGGACACAGCTGCATTTTGCAGCTGCCAAGGAACACCGAGATCCCACCACTGGATGCGTCTGTCCCGGGCTGCGGAGAGCTAGAGTACCACACACGAGTTTTATAACCCAGGGGGACAAACAAGCTTCCCGGACACGTGCAGGGACGAGGGCAAATTGAATATGGCGATAGAGCATACAAAACCACGAGAAGGAGGACCAAGCGGGGCAGTCCGCCGACGGGAACCGAGGAGGGCGGAGCGAATCCGCGAGCAGACGACCACGGCACCCGGCCGTCGTCAGACGCAGAGTAATGCGTGGACCCGAGAAGGAGGAACTTCGAGGCCAGTCGCCGAGACGCCCACCAGGTGCGAGAGCAGTTCCAAGTCGCCAGTCGAGGGAAGACCGCGCTGCAGTGTCAGATAAGTAGTTCTACACCAAGTGTGAAGAATCTCGCCCCCCACCCCCCTACCCAAAACCGCCGCGCCAAGTATCACGTAATCTACGTACAGAAAGGGAGGTAGTAGTCTCGAGAGTTCATGTATCAGTTAACCTGTTCAAGCAACAATAAAACTCGATTATGTNACAGAAAGGGAGGTAGTAGTCTCGAGAGTTCATGTATCAGTTAACCTGTTCAAGCAACAATAAAACTCGATTATGTAAACTCGTAAAAACAGTGTATTGATTTCAAAAATTGGTGGATCTCTGTTATCACAGCTGCATAAGGGGGCGGGATAGTGACTCCCGAAGCATAAAGTGCTGGCGGTAGTGCGGCTTCTTGTCTAAGTTATGGATGAAGGTTTTTTCAGCATTGGCAGGTATCAGTTTTTTGAAAATGGTTTTTATTATTATTATACATTATTCATAGATTTAATTCAATAAAGAATTAATTACTTTCTGCATTGTCTGAGAGGCAAACGAAATAATGGCAGTGGTTAATAAATAGTAGCTTTTATGAGTAAAATAAGTTTCAGAATATCAATCATAATATTTTAATAGTTCTTTAATAAATAACATTTAAAATATTTAAAAATGTTTAAGAGGTGATTAACTAACAAATAAATTTAAAATTTGTTTTATAAATACATACCTATTGTTGAGCTGGTACCATTTGTGTAGAAATGTGCGAGTTTGAATAGACTTCTATTATTCCATGATTTATTTCTATTTCCGTATTGATAATAAGTATACTGCGCACCTGTAAAAAAAATATATATATTTTTATAAGAGCATTTTAACGTGTTCACATTTAATAGTTGTCTTAAATTTGAAATAGCAAAATATTTTGTAAGAACAAATTGCTAGAAACTTTCGGCGCGTTCCTAATTTTGTGTATTTGAAAACATTAAGGTAAAGTAAAATCTTTGGAAATGTTTCTGATTATCGAAGATTAAATTGTATTCGTAGTTATCAACGTTTAATGTGTGATGTTCATTAATTACAGAATGCAAAATACTAGTAGACACATTTTTTTTCTCATAACAATATCGTAAGACCACAGCCTTTGTCCAACTAAAAATTATACTTTTGGAGTTGATGGTAAGGTGTTTTGATGGTGGGTAAGCTTATAACGGACTGCCCGCTGTTTACAATATACAGCGGGAGGATCACTGCTACTGTAACTGTTTGCGCCTCAACAGTAGGATGGCACATTGGAGGTTCTTCATGTACCTGCAGGACAAACACTTGTGTAACACCAGCAGCACAACGCACAATGCTCAGCAAGAGCAGTTGTTTACTTACACAACTGCTACTGAATTTACCACTGTGACAGTTTAATAAATGTACATGCGTATAAGCCTATCATTTACAAGTAAAAAATCCCATGAATTNCATTTACCACTGTGACAGTTTAATAAATGTACATGCGTATAAGCCTATCATTTACAAGTAAAAAATCCCATGAATTTGCGCATATGAAACGCTTCAAATAAAAACTTACTATAAATATTCCAATCAATAGTAAAAAAGATTTTGTAGCTAATGCAGCCAAGGTAAAATATTTCACGATAAAAAAATTATTGTATTTCCTACTTATGCATTTAAAAAAATATGTTGTACTACATTATTTCTATCTGCAATTATAAATGCATGAAAACAATATTATTAACTATTGGTTNAAAAACTTACTATAAATATTCCAATCAATAGTAAAAAAGATTTTGTAGCTAATGCAGCCAAGGTAAAATATTTCACTATAAAAAAATTATTGTATTTCCTACTTATGCATTTAAAAAAATATGTTGTACTACATTATTTCTATCTGCAATTATAAATGCATGAAAACAATATTATTAACTATTGGTTCAAATATTAATAATATATTTGAAAATTGGACTGTTATGGTGTATTCTAGTTGTATGAAGACATGTGACGTAATAAGTAAACTTCATATTTAATTTTTTTGCGTTATATACTATGCNTGTATTCTAGTTGTATGAAGACATGTGACGTAATAAGTAAACTTCATATTTAATTTTTTTGCGTTATATACTATGCGATGTACGAGCAATAATTTTGTACAAAATTTCACAGAAAACTAGCGACCAGCCAATATTTTTGTTTTGAAATTTAACAAACTACATTAAATTGTAATGTACGTAATACTGAGCTACAGTTATCCACAGCTTTGTTTTTTTAGTCTACTTTCCGAATAAAAGTTAGGCCTACACGATCACCTAATTGTCTGTATGAAAGTTACTTCTCACCAACCCCCGTATTAAGTTTTAAACCCAACAACCAAATTTCACCAAACTGAGTTCACAAATTATTGTATTTAAGATTATTAGACTTTTGCAGTTTTCAATCACGGTGTGTATTTATCTTTAAAATGGCGGCAATATCTAAATGTAGACCACTATTTTGTATCTTGCGAAACAAGGATTCGATTTAAACCAAATTTTCGCCATTGATAGTGCATTAAATAAACGTAACTTTTAGAAAACGATNCGAAACAAGGATTCGATTTAAACCAAATTTTCGCCATTGATAGTGCATTAAATAAACGTAACTTTTAGAAAACGATAATGTTATTAATGCGCTATTTTGGAAGATAGCTCAATTAAATATAATAGAATGTTTTCCATTATAATTCCGGAACCATTCAACTATTTACCCAAATTTCGTACGTTAGGAGTAGGTGATGTAAGCATCGAAATAATAAACCTATAATCTATTGTTNCGAAACAAGGATTCGATTTAAACCAAATTTTCGCCATTGATAGTGCATTAAATAAACGTAACTTTTAGAAAACGATGATGTTATTAATGCGCTATTTTGGATGATAGCTCAATTAAATATAATAGAATGTTTTCCATTATAATTCCGGAACCATTAAACTATTTACCCAAATTTCGTACGTTAGGAGTAGGTGATGTAAGCATCGAAATAATAAACCTATAATCTATTGTTTCGCCATTTTTAAAGTTCGCGCAAATTAAAAAATATTGAGCTCATACGCTATATATCTCGGGAACAATTATACAAATTTGAAAAATTTAGTCCTTTGACATTGCATTATGTGAACATTGAATTTAGAAAACGATAGTAGTATTAATCCCCATTTTGTATTAGAATGCAAATTTAAAAAATTAAATTTTTCCATTATATNTAGAAAACGATAGTAGTATTAATCCCCATTTTGTATTAGAATGCAAATTTAAAAAATTAAATTTTTCCATTATATCATGGGAAACCATTTAGGTGATTTAAAAAAAAACCTTCGTTGACAGTTCTTATATTTTTCTTCGGAAACATATTATCCGATTTTAACCAAATTGTGTACATTGGCAGTGCAGGATGTAAGCATTGGATGGTGGTAACGGCCATTTTTTAAGTAAGTGCGACATGAAAAAAAACTTTTATGTTATGTCTCGGTAACTACACAATAAATTCCTGTCTAATTGGGCATATAAGTAAAATACGATTGTAAGTCATCTTCTATTAAGCAATGTTAATATTTTGAAGGACTTATTTTAAAATGGTTCGTTATACATATATTTTAGATTTACTTCAATATCACCCAGAGTGTTTTTCCAATGTATATTAAACCTGCTACATTGTAATTATCTTTCACAAGCATCAAATGTGTCAAAACATAGTTTTTTTGTATGCCATTTTTTAAGATAGCCTCACATAGAAATTATTTTCAACGTTTTATCTTGGAAAACATAAACTAATTCCTACAAATTATGGCACTTATTGATACTGTGGTAGTTAATGAATACTATCCTGATTTTGTAGGTCTATTTATGGCATATAAGCTATTTAGAATACTATGCTATATCTACGAAACCAAGAAACACCTTTACTCTTAATTTTGTATGCTTGAAATATTTATTACAAAAATAAATTTTGTCTACACAGAGCCTGTTTTGTCTGCCATTGTGTAGGATAGTGCCACATGAATATGTAAAGTTTTGTCTTATTTCGGGAAACAACAAACAATTCACTCCTAATTTGGCTAACCAGCAATACTGCGACTTGGGTTGGCACATAAATTAATAATGTATGTTTTCAAAGAGAGAGCCAAGCACTTATTTTCAAAATAGTGTCCATATGAAC
This sequence comes from Clitarchus hookeri, assembly GCA_002778355.1. Taxonomy (NCBI): domain Eukaryota; kingdom Metazoa; phylum Arthropoda; class Insecta; order Phasmatodea; family Phasmatidae; genus Clitarchus; species Clitarchus hookeri. The sequence goes on along the minus strand of NQII01010183.1, from coordinate 5,098 downwards.
ATTTTAGCATAGCATGCTATAACTACGAAACAAAGTTACACATTTAAACTTAACTTTATATGCTTACAGCATATATGTAATCATACAGCAAGCGAATACATAAACTCATTTGTTCAACATTTTGGAGGAAAGCACCTTATGAAAAATTAAGTTTTCGTGAACTATCTCAGGAAACTGTTAACTGCTACCACCAAACTCAGACGACAAGGTATGCTTTTGTAGTCCATCAAAATATGTTTCACTTAAGAAGGTGGTCACACATTTTCAATATCACAGCAATGTAAATATTTAAGTGAGTATATTACATATCCCAAACTATTTCAAACGTAACATTATCTATTAAAAACAAAAATGTACCAATAATCTAATTGTTCGCTAGATACCACCACATTAGAAAATGAAGCTTTTTGTCATGTGTTGGAGACCAATCAGCCGGTTCCCGCAAAACTTTTCACACCCAGTAGCGCTGCGCAAGGCCTTTTTTAAAGTGTGCCTGGAATTATTTACAGTATGGCTCTAGTATAAACATTTAGAAAAGTGTATCACATTTGTTTAATAATTTGACATGTTTTGGTATCTATTAGAATCATGAGATATGCCTGAACAGAACATGATATAGGATGTTTTCTGCAATAGCCCGAACGAGAAACTAAAGCCTTTATATCATATCTCGAGAACCGGTCAAGTTATTTCCCACCTCATTCTGCACACAAATAGAGTTATGGTAGGCCATAAGAAATACATAATTTAAGTATCTCATACACTCGTTTGCAAAATTATGTTAGCCGTACATATTTGAAGTTGATAATCGTAGTCTACAAAAACTTTAGTCTGATTAATACCAAAGTTGATGTTCCGAATCCTGCCTTCATTATGTAGTTGGTTGCATGTCAGCTTACTGTACGAGGTGTTCTGTTTTTCAGTCCCAGGAAAGGACGTGTGTATTTGTAACTGTCATACTAGTATTGCGTTTTATTCTGATTATTTGCATCCATGTAAAGGAAAGTAGGTTCATCACTTACATTGATAACATCTTGTTTGATTATTGAAATCTCTAAATCATTTCATTTCATATAAAGAAATTAAAATTTTAAATATATATGCAATAAAATAGGTCCGATGGAGATAATAATTGTTTCTTAAATCACATTTTTAAATTAAAGTATTACGACGACGAAATGAGTTTTGGATATAATAATAAAGNAAATCACATTTTTAAATTAAAGTATTACGACGACGAAATGAGTTTTGGATATAATAATAAAGAAAACAAAAAATAGCATTTATATTTTAGTTGTGATGAAAACCTATTCTGTGTATGACGCGTGCATTTATAGCAATAGAGACTTCTTCACATACAGTTTGCCGCAAAAACACAATAACAACAATATTAGCTAACGACATAAATTGTAGTAACACATGCTAGAGGGAGTACAAGTAACTTACTAAGGGAGGCGCCACGCAGGGACAAACACGCCTGAAGACCCTCCTCTCCGCCTTCTTTATGTTTCTCCATACTGGCATCCTGCACATACCCATATGCTATTATTGCACTGAGGGGTTGGCACATATATGGCTAAACTAGCACAATCAGAACTCATAATAAATACAGGTTACATTTACGGGAAATTAAATTCCCCTGGCTACATACTTTACTTATTACCATAATTTGTCCAATACTAATGATTTAAGAATTATAACATACACTTTTGTCAATTTTTTGTCAAATTATTACAATATTTATAAGGATATATTTGTTGTAATTAATTATTAAGGTGATTTAGCAACTCTCTATCATAAAATTTTTGGAAATTCAAACAATATTATTTTTAGTTACTCTTTTTAGTTTCATACATACTTCATATATACTTTTAATGTAAAGTATATTTAAATGGAAGTTTTAAAAAACGGGAAATGTTAAAATGTTATCAAGGTGAATAAGAATTTATTTATTTCTCATTTATGCATTAATTTTACATTATTTTCAGTGTAGTAAGTTAAATTTATAGTAGGTAAAATAAAGACCCCGTTTCTTTTAAAAATAACTTGCTTCGCTGTAAACAAATCTGATGGATATCAAGTGATTGCTTTGTACATTGAGGAACCTTACAAATTCAGTGTAATGATAAATAATATTACACACAAGTTATTTAAACTCGCGTATGGTTTAATAAGTAAATTTTGTACAATTATTGCTAAGGAATAAGAATTTTTCACAGGTGTAATACACCAAGAAAATGAAAAAAAGATATATATATATATATATATATATATATATATATATATATAAATACGTATATGTTCTCTTTAATTTTTTATGGCTTCAGTAAAATAAAATTCTGCGTATTGTTAACCAGCTGTAGCGCGTATGTTGTACAAATGTGTAAAATGAGCCAATAATAAGTAATCATTAAATTTAGGTGTCTTTACATATGCACCCATAAAACCAGGTAAAGAATAGCTGTAAAAAGTGTCAATGTATGATGCAGTGCAGAACGTGAAACAATTTCGTCGTAATGTGTGAGGTGAATATGAACCGTTAGACGTTTGAAATGCACTACTCTGTTTCCACACACAGTTATTGCTGAATACCTATAACAGTTATCGTTTCTTTATCATACACCCTTGGAATGTATTAATGACCGGTATCATTTCCCGTGTTAGTGGAAAGCTATGAAGATTATTTTATCAGAACAATTTACGNATTAATGACCGGTATCATTTCCCGTGTTAGTGGAAAGCTATGAAGATTATTTTATCAGAACAATTTACGCCGAAGTCAAAAATGATTTAATAAACTCTCGTAAAACAAGTTATATTTCACTAGACAAACATAAACATTAATATAAATACAAATGCTTTAAAATTGCAGCGATTCCACCAATTATGTTTTATTTTATATAGAAAGAAGCTAATTTATTTTCGGTTAGTACTATTAGTGTATTTCTCAAGTTAACTTGATTTAAAGCAGGTGGTCTAGTTGAAATGTCAAAACCATTTATGTGAAATATGTCACGTATAACGATGTATAGTGTCCGTATAATTTCAACTCCTGATGCGAGAGTAGGGATATTAAGCAACGCCTAGGAGTTAGTGTCTTTAGCAGCGACTAAGTGGGGTAAGTTGGAATGGAAAGATCGCAGAATGAAAGAGGAGGGTGAGCAGAAGTGATGTGTGAAAGCACAGTAGCCAGAGGCAACGTCCTCCATGTTTACTAAATGAAAATATCAGGAGTGACTCAATCGAAAATCCACCAAGATACCCCACATTATGAAGGTACTGCTCCGGCTGTAAACCACAGTGTTAACGGCTTATAGAGAGTNAGATCGCAGAATGAAAGAGGAGGGTGAGCAGAAGTGATGTGTGAAAGCACAGTAGCCAGAGGCAACGTCCTCCATGGTTACTAAATGAAAATATCAGGAGTGACTCAATCGAAAATCCACCTAGATACCCCACATTATGAAGGTACTGCTCCGGCTGTAAACCACAGTGTTAACGGCTTATAGAGAGTTAGTTAACTCTCTTCTCAGTGCCCGCACATTGATATTCCCACCGAAAAAACATTATTTAGTACAGGCGAGGCTACCATCAGTTAAAACAAATGTGTCGAAGCGAGAAGATAGGTAACCTTGCCTTCGAACAATAACGAGGTGTACTTTTATTCTATATTTAATTCATGTCGTATCTAAACTGACCATATCAAAGTTGTTTTCAATTAAAATCAACAACGAGGAAACGCAAAATGTATATCTTACGCCAAGNTCGAAGCGAGAAGATAGGTAACCTTGCCTTCGAACAATAACGAGGTGTACTTTTATTCTATATTTAATTCATGTCGTATCTAAACTGACCATATCAAAGTTGTTTTCAATTAAAACCAACAACGAGGAAACGCAAAATGTTTATCTTACGCCAAGCTTTTGAATGTGTTCGTGTTTTGAAAAAAAAAAGAAAACCATAACACATTGAGCACTGTTAATAAAAATGTTTACGAAAATCTTATGATTTTTTGATGCCACATTTGAATAGTTCTTACAAATAACTGAGCGGTTTTAAAAATATATTGAAAAAAAAAAACCAAACAAACATTTTTCTTACAATTTTGACTTCAATGCAGAACAAGGCAGGTTTCAATTTAAAAAATAAAATAAATTTTCTTTTTTTAAATTTGCAAATATTCTTAATGNGTCGTATCTAAACTGACCATATCAAAGTTGTTTTCAATTAAAATCAACAACGAGGAAACGCAAAATGTATATCTTACGCCAAGACTTTGAATGTGTTCGTGTTTTGAAAAAAAAAAGAAAACCNCAACGAGGAAACGCAAAATGTATATCTTACGCCAAGACTTTGAATGTGTTCGTGTTTTGAAAAAAAAAAGAAAACCATAACACATTGAGCACTGTTTATAAAAATGTTTACGAAAATCTTATGATTTTTTGATGCCACATTTGAATAGTTCTTACAAATACCTGAGCGGTATTAAAAATATATTGAAAAAAAAAACCAAACAAACATTTTTCTTACAATTTTGACTTCTATGCAGAACAAGGCAGGTTTCAATTTAAAAAATAAAATAAATTTTCTTTTTTTAAATTTGCAAATATTCTTAATGACGATTTATTGGCATACATATAGAGAATTTATCTTAACTAGTTTGTTGGTTACGAGAAAATCATACATATGTATTGCCACTTGTTAACTCGGACTGTGATAGATACAGCGTTGCGTAAGAGAACACGTGCACAGGACATTAGTCTTAACTGACAGAGCGGGCACTGTCACTTGTCATGTGATATCGCATGTCCTCGTCCTACTGCATTCCTTTCTTTGCAGACGTTTGAAAGAAAGGCGGTACATGGAAGGAGCCAGAAAGCTTGAATAATCTACCGTTGCTCATCTCCGAAACTGTGGCACAGAGTGAGGACTTAATAGTGTAGAGGTGAAACAACCACTTGAATGGAAATTACACACTGACCAGCAACATGTTAGAAGTCAGTTTGCCAATCAGCGTATGTCAACACACAACCCAGTCAGCTGCCAACCAATAGGAACTCGTCGCAGCACTCAGTAGCCAATCAGACAGATCTATATTTCG
>NQII01010182.1:17887-39692 GCA_002778355.1 Clitarchus hookeri | reverse complement strand
TATTTTCTGTTGCAAGTGTGGATGTGGGTGCAGTGGTTTCCAAGTAAAGACCATCTATTCCCGATCCTGGAGAGATTGTCGAAATGGGTACGATTTTAATCATTGTTGAGGTGAAGGCATGAAGAACATGATTTGGAATGTGGCACTGGAGCTTTAGTTGGGACGATGGTTACTAGATTGTGGGTCGTTGCACATCTCTTCCTGGTGTGGTTCAGCATAGTGTTTGTCTTTGTTTGCAGATGTGAAGAGATTCCTTTCGTTGTGTTAAGTGCGGTCTTGTTGCTTTCACTTTTATCTTGTTAGCAGATTTCGCCTATAAGTTCTATTACCTTCCTTTTGAACTATTTTTTATTGCTGGTGAACTATAAACAATTATGTAACTGGAACTGACAAATTCGTGTATAATTACAAGGTTTTGTTGTTTCCCAAAGTTATGCATATTTTGTAAATCTACATCGTTTGTTCATTTGCAAGAATAGCGTTCGTGGGAATAACGAAAGAAGTGTGTGTTGTTACAAATATAAAGTAAACATGCAATGACATGATCGCGCGTCACTCATCATTGCTGGGAATTACACGCAGTCCAAGAAGGGCATACCTGGCTCGAGGAGGGTTGCACATTTAAACAGAATAACATCCCGTAGATCGTTATTGCTGTGGTGAACAATAACAAAGCGGCAAATATTATAATAACCAAAATAAAATTGTTTATAAATTTTTTAATTTCGTAGATGTTCGAAGAACTAGAAATTCGCCATTTAAGTTGTATTAACAGGTGATTCGGGTTTTAAGCGTTAGATAAAAGAATACAGAAAAATAAATGATGGTTTTCAGTTAAATTATTTTATCTCGACTTTCTCTTTGAAAACATTTAGACCAGATCAATATTTCAGCTAAGTATTTTTTACAAAGAAAACAAATGCCAATTTTACTCTTTATACTGGATGTATAAACATCAAATTTGTAAAAAAAAAAAAATGCTTCATTTCTCCGAAATTTTGTAACATAACCCCAAAATAATAAATACATTTTTTTTGTCATATCTTGGGAAACATTCAAACTACTTTACAAATTTGGTGAAGAAGTAGTACTCTGGTAGGCCATTTTACCATATGTATTTTTTAATGTGACAGATTTTTATTTCCAATATGACGGCTATTAAATCATTTTGAATTAGTATGATTTAACTACGAAAATATGTTGTTGATTTTAACTTTGTATACAGACAGTTTCTAATGTGCCAATACATTCTTTGTCCTTCGTTTACGAAGCTATTTAATTGAAAATAAAATGGAGGTTTCATGGCGTATCTCACGGACCTATAAACCGATTCCCACCAAATGTTACATGCAAGTTTTCTACATTATGATATGTAAAAATGATATGTTTCATGCGCGGCAGTAATTTTCAGAATGGTGATAATATCAATAATTTGGTTTCATGGGTTTAATTTACAAAATAATTCAACTTATATTGTAGCATGTATTTTTTTCCCGGGCAAACATGTGTGTCAGTTTTCTCATAATGCACCCTCATTTTTTTTACAAATAGATTTTTGATGGAATTCATTTTGTGGGTGCAAGCCCTTTGCTGTAAAAAGAACCGCATTTATAAAGAACAAAAAAATGACAGTTGACGTTCTGACACCGTGAGGTGAACATCGATTTGGAAGCTCTCTCTCTCTCGTTATACCACGAAAATGAATTGCAAATACGAAGGCCGGCCTTTGACCTCAACGATCATGGAGCCGCAACGAGCATCATCGCTAACTGGTTGTCGCCAGTGCCGATTATGCAATAGATATTTTACCTATGGTCAAAATGCTCGTCGGCATGAGATAACGGCCTGTACGAAGTACCCTTTTCGCACAATTAAGCATTACGACATTGGCCCCATACAGTTTGTGTTAGGCCATACATTAACATAACATACCGAAATCTGCAAGGATTCTCCTACTGGGTATTGGAAAGTGTTGCCGGCAATACCTCTTGTTGCATCGATGAGTACCCATTCGACAGGTGATTATAATGACACAGTTAATGCTAAAGACGGAATGAATGCAGTACAGTCAGTTTGCGAAGAATGTACACTTGCAAGACGTTTGCGTGAAGTCGACGTACTTCAAAATGAACGGTCGTCGGTTCTAAATACTGATAAGAATATAATTCCTGTTGCAAAGAAAAGTAAATATAATATTGAGGTGAAACAAGAAGTGAAGAAGATCATGAAGATACCATAGATGTAAATGAATATGAAGATAGTGATACTGTTGAAGACGATAATAGCGATTTTCTCGATGTATTGACACACCCCTCCAACACATTTGCTGCAATGAGCGACACGAAGAAGGCAGAGGACGCCGAGAATACTGGCTACCTATTTCCCGAAGGCATGAATGAACGTGTTGTAGACTCAGATATTTGATTGACCTTCAAAAAGTGGGTATTACTCGCGCATTGAGGAGATATATTTAATTAATAGTAGAAAGAAATGACGGGGATATATCTAATTATTTGATGTACTGCTTTCTTCTGCAATTTTAATTACAAAATGATAATACTTTTTGAAGGATAATACTTTTTGTTTATTTTTGTGTGTCATATCCTTCCATCCCTCACAATTTGAAAGTGATACTATAAGCACTCGACTATTTACAGAAATATATGCATATATAATGATAATATTGACTTTAGTATTAAAATGCAAATATAGTTGACTGCACAGAAAAAATTAATTTTGTCGACATTTACAAATTTTAGGAAACTTGACAAAATAACTTTTTTCTATACATATAGGTGGGGGACAAACCAAAAATTTATTGAAGGATCGATCGAAGGATTATGATTCATCGAAGGATTGTGATCGATCGAAGAATTTGGATTGAGCGAAAGATTGCGATTGATCGAAATATTGCGATTGATCGAAGGATTGTGATTGATTCAAGGATTGGGATTAATCGAAGGATTGGGATTGATATAAGGATTGGGTTTAATCCAAGGATTCAGATTAATCCGAGGATTGGTATTAATGCAAATATTAGGATTGGTCCAAGGATTGGGATTGTGAAGCGGATTATGGAGCTTATCGTGGAGCAGTATATGGAGCTTGTGGAGTGATTGTGGAGAAGATTGCGAAGGATTGATGTTAATTGGTTTGGATTGGTGTGTGGATTGGTGTGGGATGGTCTGTGAATTTATATGTGACTAGCATGTGGAGTAGTGTGGAATGGTGTGTGCTTTGATGTTTATTGGTGTGTGGATTGGAGATGATTGGAGTGGATCGGTGTGGATTGGTGTGTAGATTGGTGTGTGGATTTTAGTGGATTGGCATGGATAGGTGTAATTATTGGTGTATGGATTGTGATGCTGATTGCCTTTGCCTATTAATGGAAATATTGCGAGATTAATCAAAATATATTTTAAAAAAACTTTAATAATTTTTAATTTTTTAAATTTCTAAAATTTCCTTGTATTTTATAAACATTAAGAATTTATTTTGGGTGCGAGGCTATCAAAAGGCATGAGCACGAGGTCGATATCACAGATGTGAGGTCAAGGTGAAAGTCATTGAGATATAACATATTGTTTGAAGAAATCAGTGCCAACTAGGTGTTGAAAATGTAAACAAATGATAAACGAACAAAAACAATATTGTGGGTGTAGTGCATTTGTCAGAATGACCAAAGGTGAGTGGTTGGGGAGGGGAACATTATTACAATGCGATTGATTGGGGCCGGTTTAGTCATCTGCTAAATATGGTGCTTTAGCTGACCTGTGCAAATGTAAGTTTGTAAAAATAATTTCAAAAATTTATATTTTTTATATTTTTTTATTAATTTTTATAATTCTTAAGAAATTGCTGGGATTTCTTTAAAAAAATGTGGGTTTAACGTCAAAGGGGACCGGGTGGACATCAAGAGTCAAGTTCATATGGATCAAAGATGGTGGTAGTAGTGAGTAATGCAAAATCATTGCTGACTTTCATGAATAAATTCAATATTTAGCTTATTTATCTAGTATTTCCAAAGAATCCAAAGTCACCGGGTTCACGGTCAAAGGTCAAGGACATTAGGATCTGGATCACTAGGGTCATGGTAAAATCTGAGATCGACAGAAGAAGGGTTAGGTGACATAATGACATGGTGGCTGCTCGTTTACATTCTCTCGTCGCCTCTAATCCTAAACATATAAAATTATAATTTTATAAATATTGAAAATACATTTTTTTTAACTTTTTTATAAGACTTTAGAAATTTTTGGGAAGGTTTTGGCTTTTTTGGGAATTTTTGGGTTCAACATCAAAGATCACTGGAGTCAAGGTCAAAGGTCAATGTCACCTGGATCCAATATGGCGGAAAAGATGGCTGACAGAACTAAGATAGGTGTTGGATAGGTCTGACTCCGGACCCCAGAGTCTTTGTATCGATTTGGCCTACCCTATGCCTATAGAACTAATGTGGCCAACACTGCTCTTTCCTGGAAGAAGCTCCTCCCAAATATTTCCGATGGGTCGAAAATTGTCTTTCGGGTGTTTTTGCATCTGAGGGATCGGTAAATTTTAAAGGGGAAACTGGGAATTTTTTGGGAAAAAAGTTAATTGTTGAGGAAAAAGGGAAATTTTGAGGGAAATTTAGTCGATTTTGAGGGAAAAAAAATTCCAGGGTAAAATGGCTACTGGGTGACATGAATGACAGAGTATGATCAGTTTCAAGCTCCGATCCCATATCCCTTTGCATAAGACTAACCTTTATACTAATATTACTGTCACTATAATTCTTGTTTCAGAAAAAAAAACAAACACTACAGCTATATCACTACAATTTACTTCAATTTGGTTGACTGGTTAGAATATTGTAACAAATTGGTAAATTTTGAAATTCTTCACTAGTTCTCTTTTCCTTTTTCGGATTTGTGTGCCGTTCAAATACTCATAATTAGTCTTTAAATGTTTCATTGTAAAAAATTTAAAAGGAAATAAAAGCAAATAATTAAGAGAAGGAAGTTTCATGAAGATATGTCAGCACTGAAACAAATAGCAAACATTCACCTTATTAGCTGCTGACAAAAATGCTCATGAAGTACTTCGCTGCAGGTGTACTAGGTGTCGTCACTGGCGTCACAGAGAATGGTGTGCACAATTCTGATCGTGCAGTGGTGCAGTGAACTCTTCGCAAAATACTGGACATTCAAACTTTCTCCACTTTACAGACACATAAATTTGTGTGGGTACTTTTTTATTCCTTTATCACATAGTTACTCTATATGTCAATAGTTTGCGTATAGTCACTTCAAATACATGGTGACTTTACGGTTTACACTAGTAGGTAGAATCCTAAACATTACATGTAAAAATGTTACAACACAAAATAAGTGATCGGGATAGATGTAACAGTACAATCTGATGTTAATCTCATCAGTCAGAAACTGATATTGTGCGTAAAGAATGCATTTTAAGTTTCCTGATAAGCATTTATGGCGAAAAATGTAACACTCAAGGTGTTAGTTCCTTTATTATACAATTAATATCCTCTATATGTAAGAAAGAGTTGTAAATCTGGTGTCAAAATGTTGGCAATATAACAACGTTGTATTGAAAATTTCATTAAAGAGGACTGTGTGTAACATTTACAGTGTGCAGGAAACTGGACATGTTCAAAAAACATGAAAAAGCTCAGTGTGTCCATACCACAATGAGGTGGTGCATCTTCGTGTTTAAATATGATATGTGGTTGATATCAAGTAAATGAGGAACAGTAAACAAATGCAACATGTCCAGATAAACCGGAGATGTGATGGTGCCCTCAGCAAAAAAGATAGGTCCAATAATTTTGTCATGTAAACTCGCGCACCAAACAGTCGTCTTTGGGCTGCCTCTGGTGCACTTTGACCCCTCACCAGGGACTCTGAACCCCAAATACCCATGTTATGCATGTTCACGACACCACTGACAAAAGAGGTGATCTTGTCAGAAAAAGCAACACATTTGAGATAAACATTATCGCCCTCATTATGTGATAATATTTCGTCGGGGAAGTCATAATGACGCATGGCGTCATTAGGCATCAAATCCTGAACAATTTGCACGAGACAATAAAGGTTTGTTTAATACATCATGCAGATAACTTGTAGGCATATGTAATTCACTTTTAGTCCTGCGCGCTGATTCCTTGCCATCTATCAAAAGTCGAACAACTTGTTTAATAATGCACAAACGTGATACATTGTATAACGGATTAATTTTGAAATGAAAATTGTCGGTTCCCAATTGATGTAACAAAAGATTCTAGCACTATATAAAATGAATCGTTTCTAAGAAACCTGTCATACGTATTGACATATAACATGAATCTGAAATAAAACATGGGGATTCCCGTTTGATCCCCTCTGCACCAAATGTAGGGACGGTGTGATATCTTCTGCGGCTTCCAACTGCCCCACTCGAAAATTGTGAGGGTCTTTTAGGACAATTTTGTGCACGATGCATATATTTCGCTTCATTCCGTGATCTGAGGTTAAATGAATCAGCAAGGGCTAGGTACACAATGAAACTCATAGTATAAGTGAATATTTACAATTTAGAAGAAAAAATTTATAAATAATAATTTATTGCCTTGCCTAAGTTTGAAAAGAACATTTTAAATAACTGATATTATTAGTAAAAAAAGTGTATTTTACAAAGTACAAATTACAAATACTAATGAATTACGTTCCATATTGTGGTGGGACTGACTACAATAGAATTTTATATACAAGTCAATTGATAGAGTTTATAATACATTAATAAACATGAAGGGTATTGCTGTATGTGTTGTTATCAAATTGTGAGGTGTAAACTGTGGTTTAAAATAGTCAAACGTAAACAACGGAGAAAATAAAAAATTTATTGCTTAAAAAAATAAAGAAATAGAAAGACTTGCTGTTTGGGCAATTCAGCAATACACAACCAAGAGAAAATAAGACGACGCCGTGGAAGGATGTCTGCACAAATGAAAAGCGATTGGAGCAATAACTGCCGAAAAGGATTATGCATATCTCTATATTTCGTTCAATAATGTCCGCAAGGCAACAGTGGTAAGATTTTAAAGTTCATTAATTTTATAAAATACCTTTTAAGCCATTGACTGCATGTGCCTATGTTTGAACATAGTGATCTGACCTACCAATAACATATTCAACCCAAAATGTAATGTACGTGCATCAACATACATGAAGTGAGAGAGAAGGTAATGTGTTTGATTATACAGAGTTATTCTAAAATCAAGGGACAAACATTGAAGGGTGGTAGAGCTCACTAAAACAAACAATTATTGTAAAGAATATATGGTCGGAAGTGACGCGTTGAGGCACAAACACAAAAATAGCACATGAAATGTAACATAGTGTTTATTTTCAAAGTCGACGCTTAATGCCTTTTTACAGCAATGTTTATAATAATTGCTCATAATTGCTACCACCGACAGTAATGCAAGCTTGTTAGCGTCGGTGGAGTGATTGGTGAACAGATTCAAATACGCCGGGTATTTCACGCACGCGTCCAGCCGCACAGGATAGTTGAGCGCCGAGGTCTTCAATGGAATCAACTGGAGTCTCGTAAATGAGGGCTTTTAAATGCCCCAATAGAAATAAATGGAGACTCGATAAATCTTGCGATCGTGTTGGCCGCTGCAGATGTCCTCATCTTGTTCTACTCTGCGTGGTGGCTTGCTCTTTGCCTGGCTTGGATCCCCTCCATTTCCCTCCCCTGTTCCCCTCCCTTGATTTCTCCCCCTCTCTGGCGTCATAATATTTTTGTCAACTGCAGTTTATTTGAGTCGTTGCACACCTTGAGTCCCTCCTATTCTACGCCCGGATGTCGCCTGCAAGAGCACCAGAGGAGCTGCAACACTATTAAGCTCACACGTTTGTCGTCCTTAGGAAGTTTGCTAGCGGTGAGGCACCATCTATTATATTTCGTCGCCTCAGTTGCTATAATATTGGAACAATTTGAAACGGCGAGTCGTGTATAGCGAGTTGTGTGTTAGCTGGACATTCTTTATCTGTTTTTAATGTCTGTGTGGTGTAGATGTGTCGTTTTGGGCATGTGCTAAGTTAGTGTGTTTCAATATTGTAGATTCGGATGCCAGCATTACTTTGGTTTCGGCGTAACTAAAACCATAGCTTTGATGTAAGTTTCCATTTTAATGTGTGATGTCTAGTTTTATTTTCTACCCATTGATGTTTCAAACTTTTTTCAATATGATTTGTGTCCACGACTCTCGCATTTTGCATAATCACTATAAAAGGTGTTTTTTTAAAAATAATTTTAATAGCTGGAGCTTTGGCGGGTCATTTGACTGCCTCCACCGATAATACATATATAAGTGGTTTTTCAATAAAGATATTAAATGTTCATGTTTTAAAAGAAGGCTTTGCTGGGCTCTCCAGTCTGTCCTATTTTGTAACTGCTCATATTTAAAAGTCTAGTCAGCGTAATGCTTTAATTGTATTCTGCATGTTACAGTCGTTTTAAAACATTGTATTTGATTGGTAATTTATATATCACATTTTCAATATTTTCTATTTTACTGAGCAACTTATTGATTTGTTCTATATTTTGTAATATATTTTTGTTAAATTTAAAGGTTTTTGTATGGTTTGGGAATCCAGTAACGTTTGTGATTATAAATTTCAATAAGTGCCAATGTTGGCTGTAACCATTTTAGGTTGCTGTGACATAAATATTTATTTGGCAAAATGGAGATATAGTATGAGTTTTATTCTATATAATGATTTGTACCCTGGCACATCTTTAACACCGCACAAATGGAAATTGTGTGTTTAGATAAAATATTTATATTGACAGTATTTCGAGAATAATAGCATAACACATTTAAAGTACATCAGATTAAACACCCTACTATAGCATTCCTTGTTTCACCATATTTAGTGGAAATCGGTTAATTATTTCTCGAAATTTGACACAAACATATACAATATATACTCATGTAATGCTATCTTATAAAATTATAAATAAAAGAGGGAATTAATTTTTAGTAATATTTTATAGTTGCAGATGATAATTTTCACATATCAGTTTTTTTTCTTTCGGAATTATGTAAAAACACTGCTGGACAATAAAAAGCGCACCACTGGTCTGTCGTTGTTGTGATACAGTTAATTTAATTTTTTAATATTTTTTTATGAAGTGACTTTATAGAGTAAAAGCTCAGGGTCCAGTAGAACTCACCAAAAACATTTACGACTGGTCTACTACTTACAATAAAGCAACACAGACAATCAAATGCACCAAAACAACATGGGTTAGAAGCGCTTGAATCTGTGTATGAGTAGAATACTGTATACACTCGTCAAGCATGAAAACCCACAAATACCATATTATAATACACAATTCTCTCAATTCGCTATTTGTTTGCCTCGCATAAATGTCCATGAATGAAGAATGACCATAACTGATAACTACTTCGTCGGTGGGACCATAAAATTGTACAATCATGAAACTGGTTTACAATCCTGACCCCCGACATCCATTTGTCATATCCTGCTTTAATTTCATATTAAAACAAACATAGCAAACCCAAATTCAAATATACGGCTTCTCTGTAGCTCTGATATATTTGGACAGCTCTCAGTGACAATTTGAAATATGAGTAAATGACACAAAGTTTATATTCAATTCTCACAAAGATTAATATAGAAACTACCGGTAACCACCACAAAATTTAATAAAGTCTCCAAAAAGATATATAAATGTCTCATTAATTAATATTTCTGTTACTCTAAATAGCAGAATAACCTCACGAAACCATTTGACTTGCATAAATAATTATTCCTGTTCATGAAGCAAACATAAGTAGTTCTTCCCTCCATACATAAGTGCCATTGAAAATGCATGTTTTATAATTTGTATTTCCAAATCATAGAACACAACAGTTCCCTCTCATAAGTAGACCCGCAGTACAAACAAAACCATCATTAAGCGCAGTGCTTAGCAACCACGATTATGAGGAGCCTACAGTTAATTCACTCTTGCTCCACGAAGTTACTCCCGTTACTAAATTACTGAAAACAATACATGCAACTGTAAAATAAACACTTTTCAAGCTGTCGCGGGAGTCAGTCATCTTGCTTGTGCGCATGTCCCAAATATAATTCCAAACACACGCGTACGCTGCGTGTATACCTATGGATACAGCTGGATGTTACCTGGTTTATGATGCTGCAGTTCTATGTGGAAAACCACCCTTGCCACAAAGGAGTTCACGTGCCTCATCGGACGCCACAATTCAACCGGCCACTCTTGCTGACCCTGACAACACCCCTGTCAGTTTGTCGCAGACGTCGTTTTCTATGCCGGATATATCTCACCAGGAAAATTCGCTACCCCTGCTGTACCATAATTCCTGCACCGAGTCTACTCAAAGGCGTGACAATATCGGGGGGACAGTCTCGTCCACTGGACAACGATCTTATTGGCCCACAGATATATGACAGCCAACATAACATTTGGTCTTCGAAACCTAAAACATATAATCGTCTATCACGAACGCAACGCTCTTTCACAATTGTCTACCCGAGTTTATCCAGATCATACGAAACAAGTTAACGTTTTGGTTTATCACAGTGTGCCTCCTTTTAGTTGGTATTATTATGCACCTTGTCATTGCTGCCTGCATTACAGGTTGTCAAACACCCAACCCGCCAGGTGGATATACATACCTCCACACCGTGAGCTGGCTAGCTCAAGACTACCCTCACTACAGACTCACAACTTGTTCATATCTCTTTGCCAGCCCTCCCTATTGCATCATGACGGCCAGGTAAATAATATCCCAACCAAGCTAGTACACACTATTAACTTATTATTACCCTGGGCGCACACTACGCCATTCGCAGCGATTGACGCATGCTCACTTGTATCCATTATAACAAACATATGTGTCGTTCATCCTCATGCGCGGCACACCACAAAGAAAACATGTGATGAACTCGAAACGTCGTAAATTGCGACATTACAGACTGATATCCACATGAAACCATGCTGTGCATTTGCATTTGTCCACATAGCTGGCAGTGGCACTGCAAGCAACGATCAACGGTCGTAGTCATTGCCATCTAGTCGAAGCCACATCAACACGACAAAGAACAGAAGATTTCAACCAAGCCTACAGAATAATAATTCTGGGATGATTTCAAAGACGTCGCTTTTATCAATAAACTGACTTCTAGAGAGTACTAACAATCGGGCTGAAAACAACAGGTTGACTGTATCGCTATATAACCCACCATGTAGGTATTCTGTACCATACCGTCTGATATGGTTAGGAGCCGACGAAAGATGAACAGACACAAAGACATGGAGGACCACCTCAGGATAGATTATGTCTACTAATAGTCGAGAGGGTCGGTGTATCATGATCCAGGTGCGGAGGTATCCAAGACGACCAGGTCCACGATACTGTCCAGTGTTGGGACTCCTGTGTTCGTACGAATCATTTATTTCCCAACACTTTTCGGAAGCGAATCTGTGATCCCAGTGTTCATTTCATGTTCTGTCATTAACTCTGAAACAGCAGTGACCCTATTTGCAGTCGTGCCAACCGAAAGCAGCGTGGATCACCACAAACTTACGATGGCTGGTGTATAGTTCTGAGCACAGATTCGTTATCCCGACTAATGATCATCGCACCCGGGATTGGTGGTGTCGTTGGTAAATTCCACAATCTCATCTCTCTCTCTAGTGGTAAACTTCCACTGGCATGCATTATGGATTGGAGAGACATAGAATACTATAGCCGATCAGCTCTTGACTGTGTAATGTAGAAAATGTATCGCCCAGCATAATGTGGATAAGAACGCCCTAACCTTTCTGCTCTCATTTCAGACCGGGTTTCCCACTGCGATATTCCAGCAGGATAACTCTGGACCACGCACAGCACGGGTCACCCAGGACTGCCTCCGTCATGCCCAAACGCTATTGTGGCCTACCCATTCCTCTGAAATCTCTCCAAACCAGCATGTGTGAGACATATTGTAACGCCATCTGCTGCATGCGCCACAGAGGATTTAAAAAACATACTGTCTTAAAACTGTGGGCCCGTCTGCCTAAGGGCAACATCCGGAATCTTCTCTATTCCATGCTTCTCTATGAGTGAAGAGAGTAAAGATATTTGGGCTGCTCTTAACAGCGGGGTTTTGAGAGCCGATGATAGCGATTGAGGTAAGTATGGAAAAGAACCGAAATGAAATGGTAGGGTAAACGGTAGATCCCAGAGAAAACCCGCCGACCAGGAATACCGTCAGGCAAAATTCTCACATGCGAATATCCGGGAGTGACACGGCCGGAGATTGAACCCAGTTCACCTTGGTGGGAGGTGAGCAGGCTATTCTCTCAGCCACCGCAGCCACTCATGCCTGTATGATATGCAGTATGTATCGCAGTGGGAGGGGGTGCGATGAACTACTGAAGATGACCGGTTGGTGTACTACAGATCCATATGTAATTGAAATGCTGCATCATTTTTGGATCATGTGTTTTACTTATCTTTATCATCCGTATTTCTACCTATATATACACTGAAGAGCCAAAAAACTGGTATATGCATGCGTATGCAAATAGCAGAGTCATGGAACCAATCAGAGTAAAGCGATGAGGTCGGCAGCGCCTATACAAGACAACAAGTGTCTGGCAAGTTGCTAGATCGGTTACTGCTTCTACAATGGCAGGTTATCAAGATTTAAGTGAGTTTGAACGCGTTGTTATAGTCGGCTCACAAGAGATGGGACATAGCATCTCCGAGGTAGAAATAACATTTTGATGTTCGGGTAAGACCATTTCACGAGTGTGCCATGAATATCGGAAATCCGGTAAAACATCAAATATTCGACATCCCTACGCCCGGAAAAAGATCGTGAACGAACGGGACAAGCGACAACTGACGAGAATCATTAAACGTGGCAGACGTGCAGTCCTTTCTCAAATTGGTGCAGATTGGATTTGTATACTGTCCTGCAGGATTCATGGTGTGAATTGCCTCCCGCATACCTTCAGACATTAGTCGAGTCCATGCCACGTCGTCTTGCGGCACTTCCGCAGGCTCAGCGAGGGGTGTGGGGGAGGGGAATACACGATATTAGGTAGGTGTACCATTTTTTTTACTCTTCAGTGTATGAATCAGTGAGAATTTCACTGTTTCAAACAGTTAACAACACTGGACTGATTCAACGGACACTTCAATTAATTTAACTTATGAATCAAGAAAAAATGCCAGTTTTCCATTACTTATCCATGAAGTGACATTTTCCACTCATTTATCAGTATTTTTTTTCACTGTTTTCCAGTGAATTGATTTTTGTCTAATGAGTCGGTTGAATGGCGTGTAAAAATGGCAGTTAAATAACATGTATCAAGTGAAATCACAAAACATTAACTAGTAAAACCAATACAAAATACTTTCTATAATGTGTGTCGTGTTTCAAAACACCATTTTGAAAGGTAGCATGAACATTCAGTTTTTCATTCCGATTATACATCTTTCATTTGGTTATCATTTTATCATCACAGCGCTCTGTTTGAAGGTTTAAACCGTATATATTTTGGTAAAGAGAGTTCAGTCATATGTACTTCTTGTATCAACAATTCTAACGTTACCAATTAAACCTAAACGAAAAGTAAGGTAATACAGTTTAAAATCACACTCTTTCGATGAGTTACTCTGTCTCTGTCTGTCTGTTAGTGCGCTTATCACTCGAGATCCACTTATTGGATTTGCGTGCATTTTTTTAAATTCATAGCTATGTTCTCTGATCAGGTTTAAGTAAACATTTTGCTACGTAATGTAACATAACGATAAAGCAGTGGCCATATTACACAATCAAGTCGGGAAATAGTTAGCCACCAGCGCGCTCTCTTGCAATACGCTGTGTAAACCGTTTAAGATAGAACAATATCATGTAGTAAAGTTTTGTGTATAACCAAAAGTCCTAAAAAAACTCAACGGTAGCATATATCTATCTATAACAAAGATATATTAATAAGCGTTTTTAACAACGTCCCTGGACCACGCTACATGCACGAGAGGACCCAAGACGCGATGGTTTACATCCGTAATTACGGCATCCTAGATATTTTCACATGTTCTACATTATATGTAAAATATGTGTCTTTACATAAGAAAAGGAAAAAAATCAACAAATCAAGTCAGGCAAAATATTAAAATGTAAAAAATAAAAGTATTTTTGAATTAAAAATATTTGTCAAATTATTTTTTATCTCACAAATAACGCTAGAGAAAATTCCTCTTTAAAAAAAACCTAAACAATATTTCAGTAATCCACGCCAGCGGAGCTACTGCCACAGCTAATATTAATATAAATTAATGTGCTATTATAAATTTTGATATCTTCTCATAATCCTTGTCCTTATTGGGTTTGTTATGATATAATTAATAATGGTACTTACTATTTCAATTTATTTGGTGGAAAAATTCCTATAGAAATATATAATTCTATCAGAACTAGCAAATTTATTATAATCATTGGCAAATACCAAAGCTTGATTCTGTTATACGGGGTCATATCTGTTTAATTTTAAGAGATTTATTTTCTAAAGGATAGATCATTTTTTTCTTAACTTTTGTATTATTTAATTACATGTATTCGGAAAACCGTTAATCAGTTCTTGGAATAAATATTTAAAATGATATCGTAGAAATTAAAAACCTATTTAAAAAATAATTCATAATTAATACAATATTAATAAAAATTTAGATTATATCGAAGAGAGACTTACACTTGATCATAACAAATAAAATAATTTATTTAAAAAATTTAATAATTTAAATTATATAATTATACCTGATTATATTAAAGCTATATTTATGCTATTTCATTATAGCATAGTCAAAATTTCTACTAATTAAGTTAGTTTAATTAATCTAGCTCGCCTTGGTGGAAAGCGAATAGTCTGACAACTACAACAATGCGGCCCAATAAAGGTTAGAAAATCTGTTGCAAGGACTCGGTATTTGCTGTATCGTGACGAAAAAGACATTACACTGTTAGTGTGCGGGGTACGATTGGAAAGATCTCAAAATATTGTGCCAAATATTTATTTATTCAGAAAGACTTAAATTCCAAACAGCAGAATGATAAGAGCCTGAGCTACCTAATGAAATTGCAATAGTATGTACATTATTTGTACCGATTTAGTTTTAGATCGCTAAATAGTTCTTCATAGATGACACCGGACCAAAAAACTTCAGTAATTACTATTTTGAAAACAGACACCCTGCAAGGTCTAAAATAATGAAATTCAACCACAATGTTACAGTATATTTTATTTAGTAGAAAAATTTTTGAAATGTAGTGTTGTGGAACTTAACTATTTAATAACAATTATTCATTAAAACTACAGGTTTTTGCGCTGATTATTTATTTTTCAATGGAAATATGTCACGAAGTATTTTTGGCATTCTCTTTATGGTGTCATGGTTCATGTACATACAAAAATCATTTAAAATAAAGCTATGTTAGATTTTTTAAGCAGATTAGTGTAAATTATGTGTGTGGAAAAACTTCAACACAACAGCCTGTAATTGCAAATATTGTGTCGCATACCTGATAAACAAATAAAGGGCATATAATTTAAAATATATACATAAAACATTATGTCTTTAAGAGATTAAAAGGCGAATATATATGGAATAGAAATTAATTGATTGGAAAAATATTAGGAAACAGTATTTAAAGACACATAAGCGATGTAAAAGTATGTTCTAATTTAAAAAAAGAGTCAAAATAATTTTGATTCTGATGTTTCAAACCAGCAAACCACAATAAGCATAACACGTTTTGTGCAATGTATTAAAACACTCCATTTCGCTGCCGTGTGCTGTAGAAGTTTTCTAATGTACTATCACAAGCTTGTAGCAGCAAGGATACCTTTATCACGTAACTAGTCATTATTCCATATAAG
Organism: Clitarchus hookeri; assembly: GCA_002778355.1. Lineage (NCBI taxonomy): Eukaryota > Metazoa > Arthropoda > Insecta > Phasmatodea > Phasmatidae > Clitarchus > Clitarchus hookeri. The sequence goes on along the minus strand of NQII01010182.1, from coordinate 23,720 downwards.
CTTCCATTTCATATCTGTGCAGCCTCCAGTTGTGTCTGCTCTAGCAAAATTCAAATTTTGTTGGCGTGGTATGCTTTTTATATCTGAGAGCAAGCTCTATTTGCCAAGACCAGCGAAGAGTTAGGACAAGCAGTGACCTAGGCGGGAAGACACGAAAAACAAACAGAAGTAAACTAGCATTTTGGAAATAATAATAAATGGTTAGTACCTTTACTGTAATGATAACTACCCCAGTTTAGTTTGCCTGTAACAAATTCAGGCTATTCCGAACAAATTATTTTCCAGAATAAAAGTGACTTTATTTTTTTTCTTTACTAAGAGTATATCTTTTTCCACTTTTTACAGGAAACCCAAACATCTTCTCATAATCAATTGTTTATTAACAAATTGATTTTCGCAATCAGCAATATTACAAATTTCCGATGTCTGTAATTTTAATTTGGGTTTTTCTGTTTATCTTGAACGTTCTTGTAGCTGGGCTACCAAAAGTAAGAAAAGCAGATTTTAATAGCTTGACTCATTCTGCGTCCCTATATTTTATTCGTTAGAACACACGCTCTGGCGAAGCTCGCAGGCGGACGACCGCAATAAATATTAAGGGTTTTGTGGACGTGCTGGAAGAATGACGCCAGGAGCCTCGCAGCTGCAAAGGCGTGCTACCAAAGGTTTCTGCACATGCAACTGTTTCTGCACGTGCAGATGACATCTGGAGACAACGGAAGGCACCAGGGCGCGGACACAGCTGCATTTTGCAGCTGCCCAAGGGANGCACGTGCAACTGTTCCTGCACGTGCAGACGACATCCGGAGACAACGGAAGGCACCAGGGCGCGGACACAGCTGCATTTTGCAGCTGCCCAAGGGATACCGAGATCCCACCACCAGCGGCATCTGTCCTGGGTTTGTACCGCAATAAACCATGAGAGCTTTTAGCAGGCGTGCTCGGGAGAATAACGACACAATATCCGGAGGCATAAGTGCGCTGAACCAGAGAGACCACCCAAGAATTCCCACACATGCAGAACGGAACAATAAACTTCCAGGCCAGAATCAAGGGGTGATGCCAGGCCGGCTGCAGACCACAGGAGCAGCGGCCACATGTTTTATCACCCAGGGGGACGACAAGCACCCCGGACCACATGCAGAGACGGGGCAAGCTGAATATGGTGATGGAGGCTACAAAACCACGAGGGGGAGGGAGGAACAGATCAGTCAGTTGAGAGATGTCGAGGCAGTTAGTCGGGGGGACCTGAAGCGAGGCGTCCGGGTCGGAACCGGACGAAGCCAGTGCGATGAACGAGTCAGTCAGTCAGTCAGTCGGAGTCNTGAAGGGGGGAGAAACGGGGCAGTCAGTTGAGAGACGTCGAATCAGTCAGTCGGGGGACCTGAAGCGAGGCGTCCGGGTCGGAACCGGACGAAGCCAGTGCGATGAACGAGTCAGTCAGTCAGTCAGTCGGAGTCAGTCGAGGATCGTGAATGCATCACGACGTCGACCTCATTCGGAGGCTNCGTCAAGCGGGACGTGCGGCGGGAAGAATCCGAGAAAAGTCAGTCAGACTTCGTCAAACGCAGAGTACTGCGTGGACCCGAGAAAGAGGAACTTCGTGGCCAGGCGCCGAGATGCCCACCCAGTGCGAGAGCAGTTCCAAGTCGCCAGCCGAGGGAAGACAGCGCAGCAGTGTCAAATAAGTAGTTCTACACCAAGTGTGAGGAATCTCCCCCCCCCTAGACACCAATAGCGGCGTCAAACCATATGTAGCCTACATAGAAAAAGGGGAGGGGAGTTTGTCTCGTGAGTTCATGTACCAGTTAAACTGTTCAAGCAACAATAAAACTCGATTATGTGAACTCGCAAATATAGTGTAATTTATTAGTCAATTGAACCTAGAGACAGCAGTATCGACGTAATCCTACGCACTATCACTGAGGGCTAGCATCAAGTGCTGGCGCCTCACGCCGCAGAGCAGATTCAATACCTACTTCCAAACTTCAGCATTTGGCAGGTATCAATTTTTGGCGCCCAACTAAGGGGCACACTGAAGTCTGTATAGATGGAAGCAAGGACAAACTGAAGTACCCGGGAGAAAAGGGATGTCGCCCCAAGAGCTAGCACATTTATGACTTCGAGGGGGTCATAAAATAAAAATTAAAATACAATTAACCCTCGTGGCGCCCAGTACCGACAATAGAACCGAGAAGGGGGCAGAGCGAGGCAATAAACTGGACGAGAAAAGGGCAGGTGGCAGGCGTGCGCTGAGTTTAGGAGGAAGGCGGAGAAGAATAGAAACCCCCAGTGGGTTTCTAGGTCACCAGACGGTGAACGGTAACGAGCCATCCAGGCTAAACACAGACGTCAGGGAGGCTATGACAAAAGACCCTGTAGCGTCCAGCAATATTACTTTAAGGAGTCCCAATTAATGAGGGAGAAATTAGCGAACGGGAGAGGTAAGCGGAGGAGATGCCAGGCGCGGGCAGAAGTACGTATTAGCGAAGAAAGGAGGGTCTATTTCACTATATGGTGAAAAAGGACGAAGTGTCAGGCAGTCAGGTAATTACTGTGCCGACGAACGACGAGAAAAACGAGGGAGAAATTAGCGAACGGGATAGGAAACGTGGAGCGGATGCCAGTAGCGGGCAGGAGGACGTATTAGCGAAGATAGGTCTCTTTCACTGGATGGTGAAAAGGACGTGAGTTCAGGAGGACAGGTAAACTACGGCGCCGACAAACTACAGTAACCGGAGCACCGGTGAAAGATAAAATAGGAAAAAGTATGTACTAATTCCCTGGATGGGGAATAGTGACACTTTCCGAACAAATATACCAGTATTTCCGCCCGCTGTAAGACCACTCGGATGAGTGGCAGAGAAAGGGCAGGAAAATAGTTCACTGTATGGTACAGAGACTGCGAGATAAAGGTAAAAGCAAGCTGCCAAATAAACCCAGTAAGATCGCGCAGTCGGTGACCGCAGATAAACAAACCCGGAGTGTGCACGGGAGTTTAAAAGGCGACTTCAGCGCCGCGAAACCTAGTGCGCACTGGAATACCCATGTGAAGCGAACGACGAGAAGTGTGATGCAACACGAACGAAGGATGAAGGAGGCCGAAACTCCAGCGCGCGGGGATAGACGTGGGAGGCAACGACGCGAGAGGAAACGGCCGCGGAGAAAATGAAGAAGGAAGGAAGCAGACTGCATCGGCAGAGAGTCGAACTTAGCCAAATTCAGCGAGGCGAGGCAGTACCATGCAGACCCGACTAATCGGCGGGACGAGACAGCAGCCCGCAGCCATAAACTGAACGAGAGATGGAAGAGGGGGGACCTTCCCACTCTCCCCCCAGCAGGTGGTCTCTTTCCAGCCAGCCGTAGGGACTTCTCCAGGCCCCGCCTATTCCAGGGGCCGTGAAGGCGGTCAGCACCAGGTAAAGTGTCTACCACACTACACCCCCCCTTATTTCCTAGAGAAACAAAGGCGAGACCGTGCAGAAGAAGATATTTTGTTTACCTAGTGCAAAGTGACCGATTAGTTTAATTAATTACAAAACCGCAAGTACGAAGTGTGGAGAGGCCTTCAGCCAACTTATCAAGTCAATGTTGTAGTGTAATTATGTGTTCAAACATGCACAGTGAAAACCACGAAAGTCCGCAACAAAAGAGACACGACATCTGTCTCATTGTACCCGAGCTAAATTCATCAGTAGCACTGTTTGCCAGTGACTCATTGTTTGCACTTGTGTGTCCCCAATTAATAGATGTTCACCGATGTTTGTATTTTGTTTACTTTTTGTTTACCACTGTGTATCAACAGTGATTGTACTTGTTGGTTACCACTGTAAAGCATTGTTTACGAGTGTGTGTACTTCACTGCCAGAGGCAGTGTCGTTTTGTGTATCGTTGCCCCGTCAGACCGCTCGTCAGGCGGCAGGGAGTGTGTTAAAAGATAACCCAACAGATACCAGTAAGAAATGCCAGTAAGAATTACAACCTGTCACTACACAGACAGTGGCAATAACCTTAATACTTTTTAATCGCCAACGTTTGGTTAAGTTACTAAGAATTAATTTTCATATACCTGTTACTGGAGGTATATAGTATGTAAAGTGTTACGGGAAAAAGCTGCCTACTAAATATAGTGTAGAGAACCATATGTGAGTTATTTAATTTCTTAATTGTCACGGCTTATGACGTTGACTGAATTTTATAATACGTTTTTATTGTATGAGTGGACCGCTGGTGACGAGTATACTCCACGTAACGATGCTGAGGGCGAGAATGATGGTTTTAAATCAGTCGTTTTTATATTTTGTCACGTTTTACTACAGAAAAAGTCAGTAGGTCAGTAAGCATCGCTTCAAAAACGAGTAAGAATTAGTAATTTTTAATCTACAAGATTAAAGGCCCGGGAGTGGCCGAAGCTCCAGCCAATGGCTAGGCTCCTACTGCGCACAAGATGGCTGAGCGGGTGTGTGGGACGCGAGACGCGTGGTGATTACAGGTAGGGTGTCGGGAAAATTAAATGTTTTATTTCAATGGCGCGAGTTGGGTAGAACGAAAGGTTATGTTATGTAAAAGGTCCGAGATAGCTTAAATTATATTAAATNAGAACGAAAGGTTATGTTATGTAAAAGGTCCGAGATAGCTTAAATTATTTTTAAGTGACCCATTTATAGGTTAACCGGTGATTTTAAAGTTCGGAAATAAAAATTTTGGAAAAATTTCTACAAGTGAAAAAAATCTGTAGTGTCTTTTGGAGTCTTTGGCTTAGAGTTTTAATAAGAAATTCTTAAGGTATATAGTGGTTTTATGCGGTAAAGTGGCAGTGCCGCGGTAATTAAAATACGTTTAAAATCGCGTGATTTTAGCTCGTCAGAGTTGGTGTTATGTTTAACAAGGGTTAGTGTGTAAGGTGAAATTCGAGAGTTAAGCCACCAGCCGAGATAGGAATATGAGTTTTTTTTACCGCCAGAGTTAGAGCGAGTAAAAGACCAGGAAGTTTGTTTTGAGAGGCCTACCTTCCCTCATAAATAACGTGTGTTCACGTCATGGCCAGAGCCATGCATTGCGTTGTTAACCCCGAGAAAGGCGCAATTATGTACCAGTCGTTTACCACTAGGTTTGAGAGTGATTATTATTGTTACCAATGTTTCACTTCATCAGTCTCATTATGTAGCAATAGTTATTTAGGGTTTACCGATGTTCGCTTGTAGTTTACCGTTGGCAAGTTACATGGATAAAAAGGTGTAACTATGTATTAGAATTCGAGATTTAGACCCTCAGCCATTGTAAGTTGTTTCTTTCGGGTACGAGTCACGAGTCACAAAGTCGGAGGAGAAAACGATGTGTTTTTTTTTTCGTGTTGAAGGGCCGACCAGCCCCATGACTAAAGTGTGTTTATTTTACCGCTAAGGTCAATGAGGCTTATCTTGGCCCACCGTCAGACCGCTGGTGCGGAGCGGCAGAGAGGCTCATAAGATAACAGGATTGTTGTTCCTAAGTAGAAAGGGGAGCTTGCTCGCAGAACCTGTTGGCAACTGTTCAATGTGAAACTGTTCAGTAAAAATGACCGCAGCCTGGACGGGCCGGGTAGTGCGGCAGAACAGAGTGTGTATTGAACCAGTGTAATTAATTGTAAGGATATAAGAGGAGCGTGCAATGTGACCAGGGTTTATTTTCTTTGTACTTTTTGTCAATTTTCAAAGTGTGAGACAACTCCCCTGCCCCCCTTGCCGGGGAATAAGGAGCAGGTAGAAGCTTGGACCGCCAGGGTTTTGCGGGCCTGCGATGTTCTTAAATTGTAAGAGGGTGTGCCCCTCACAAACTGGTTTGTGACGCAGAA
>NQII01010182.1:2132-16840 GCA_002778355.1 Clitarchus hookeri | reverse complement strand
GTCAGTCAGACTTCGTCAAACGCAGAGTACTGCATGGAACCGAGAAAGAGGAACTTCGTGGCCAGGCGCCGAGACGCCCACCCAGTGCGAGAGCAGTTCCAAGTCGCCAGCCGAGGAGAGACAGCGCAGCAGTGTCAGATAAGTAGTTCTACACCAAGTGTGAAGAATTTTCCCCCCCTCCCCGACGGCAATCGCGGCGTCAAACCATATGTAGCCTACAACGAAAAAAGGGGAGGGGAGTTTGTCTCGTGAGTTCATGTACCAGTTAACCTGTTCAAGCAACAATAAAACTCGATTATGTGAACTCGCAAATAAAGTGTAATTTATTAGTATATTGGACCTAGAGACAGCAGTATCGAGGTATTCCTACGCCCTATCACTGAGGGCTAGCATCAAGTGCTGGCGCCTCATGCTGCAGAGCAGATTCAATACCTACTTCCAAACTTCAGCATGTGGCAGGTATCAAGCTGAAATTACAAATAATACTACTACCCGAACCCGAATACGAATATAAGTGCTTCAGATAACACGAATGCAAAAAAGCAGAAAAAATGCAGAAATAGTTCTTGTCTATCAGAATAGCATTCCACGCACCTAATATATTCCGTGTATACTTAAAGCAAGCAGCAGACATGTAGGTGTGGTGGCTGTAGCATGCATGTCCTCCACTAGCATTGCCTGCGAGCTGCTCGCTCGATGCACCTTCCAAGTCGACACGACACTGCAGTAGACAGCCGCCATTATCATTATCACTTGTATATTATTTATTCATAAACTAAACGGAGGATGTATTAGAAATTCCCACTCAAGTTTCGGGGGACCTTTGATTTTCTTTATTCTGTCTACTTGCTTTGCAATTGTCTTGAAACAAATTATTTTTATGTAAATCGAATTCATGTTCTCGTTATATCTCAAGAAATTAAGTAATTATCCCCTTAATATCTCTCAGAAACTCGCAAATTAAAATAACATTTATTCTTACAACTTCCTGAATTAAGCATGCTGTGTTTCTCACTAAAACTCTATGTATAATAAACTAATAAATTTATGTTTATTTAAAATGCAACATTAAAAACAGTGATGCGCAGAATTTAAGGGTGGCTTTATTTATTTCATAATTGAGGTAGTGAACATTTTAAACTAATAGATGTAATAAGGTTGTGACAATAATTAAATACAAGCATTTTCTCATACAATATATGCCAATTAATCGTATGTTTCTTCTTAGACACTTTATTAACTTTAATTCTTCTCATCATCTGTCGCCGGTGACAAATATTAAAGGAATATCTTTCACAAGTAGATTTCTCTTGACGCCTGTCTCCATCACCGTTTTGATTACTTGAAGTTTGTTGTGCCGTATTGCGTCACGTCGCTCGGTTGCAAAAGTTATTTTGCGAGTTCGGCCAAAGTAGACCAGCGAAAAGCATTGTTATTATGACATTGAAACGCTCAAGTAGACAGAAAGTTTAAAAAATATGCTCCCGTATTTTTTTGTATTCAACTGCGAATGATATACATGTAAGGTGTTTTTACCATATTTTTCGGTAAGTAGATAGGCAATTATATTAGTAACAAATGGAGGCGAATACTGCTTCAAATATTTTTAAAAAATATTATGTTATTTTTGTTAATTAATACACTCCGTTTTTCAACAGCGTTCTCAATTTTTCATCGAAATCATTAAATTGTTTACGAAAAATTTAAATGTTTCAATTGAATTTATTATTTATAACAAAATATCACGAAGATTAAACTTATTTTGAAGAAAATTAACAACATTTCAAGAAAAGTGTTGCTAAATCTCCTTCATCCTTATTTAAATGTTTTTGCTGAATCAGAAAATTGGTACAAACCTGCAACCCATTTAGCCTCAATATTATTAAAAATCTTATCTTAAAAGTGAACTAAACCAACATTTTAAACCAAAGTATTATGTAGAAAAAATTTATTTCTTTATAAAATTTATATATAATAAAGTACGACCACAGTAGAAAAAAATACTACACTGTAGATCCAGAAAAAGTGGTAGTAGTGCCTAATATCCGCGAGCACGCAGAAATGCCACAAGATGACGTGGCATGGTCTCGACTAATGTTTGAAGGTATACAGTAGGCAATTCACACCATGAATCGTGCAGGGCAGTCATCTAATCCACAGGAGTGCGACGCGATTTAGAACTCTTTTGAACAGCACGTTGCAAGGCATCCCAGATATGATCAATAATGTTCATATCTGACAATTTAGGTGGTCAATGGAAGGGTATAAAGTCAGAAGAGTGTTCCTGGAGCCACTCAGTAGCAACTCTTGACATGTGGGGTCTTGCATTGTCCTGCTGAAATTGTCCACGTCCGTCGGAATGCACAATGGACATGGACAGGTGCAGGTGATCGGACAGGATGCTTACGTATCTGTGACCTGTCAGAGTCGTATCTAGACGCATGAGGGGTCCCATTTCACACCCAATGCACACGTCCCGTACCATGACAGAGCCTCCACCACTTTGAACAGTCCCCTGTTGATATGTAGGGTCCATGGATTCATGAGGATATCTCCATACCCGTGCACGTCCATCCGCCCGATACAATTGGAAACGAGACTTGTCAGACCAAGCAACGTGTTTCCAGTCATCAACAGTCCAATGGCGGTGTTGGTGGTCCCAGACGAGGGGTAAAGTTTTGTGTCGTTCAGTCAATAACGTCACACCAGTGGGCCTTCGGTTCCGAAAGGCCATATCAATTTTAGTCCATTGAATTGTTCACACGCTGGCACTTGTTAATGCCCCAGCATTGAAGTCTGCGCCAATTTGAGAAATGGTTGTACGTCGGTCACATTTAATGATTCTCGTCAGTCGTCGTTTTTCCCGTTCGTTTGCGATCTTTTTCCGGCCGCAGAAATGTCGAAGACTTTATGTTTTACCGGATTCCCGATATTCACGGTACACTCGTGAAATGGTCGTACGCGAAAATCATAATTTTATCGCTACCTCGGATATGCTATGTCCCATCTCTCGACGTGCCGACTATAACACCACGTAAAATCTCACTTAAATTTTAATACCCTACCATTGTAGCAGCAGTAACTGATCTAGAATCTTTGCAATTCGCTTGTCGTCTTATACAGGCGCTGTCGACGGCATCGCGTTCATCTGTTTGGTTCCATACCTTTGTTATTTGCATATGCATGCCTATAGCAATTTTTTTGGTATCCTGTTGATATATAATTAATTTATGAATTTGATGAAACAGAGGATATTCTCTCCTTTAACTGTAGAATTTGTGAAAGTGAATACAAGAGACAATAATAAAAGGATAATTACTTATATTAATATGTCGGAAAAAAAAAATTAAACTGGAAACGAAATAATTTAATAGAAATAATAAGCATCTTTTTGAGCTGCTCTGTAGCCAGTGACTAGATAATTAAATTATTCTTAAAACAATACATTAAGTGGCATACATTACAGAATTTACATAAAAATTATTACATTTTTATATTAAATTTTGTATAAAGTAATACCCGTCTGTTAGACAGGGTTTAATAGATTTAATAAAAAATAGGGCATGTATATTCAATAGACCCTTAAAAAGGACTAAAAATTTCTGAATGAACTTTTTTTGATGATATTAAAACATCTGTATAAAATTATCAACACATTTTGCTAATTCATTAGAATCACTAAATTTGACATTTAATATTTTTCATTCATTTATTATTAAAATTGTATACATCTTCTCCTATATTATCTTTCAGCCAATCATAAGTAAAATTTCTTTGACAAAATAAATTATACTTCATATTGCATGATACGGTTCATTTTTGTAAAAATCAATACTAATTTTGATATCCTTTTTTCTTGAAGCGTTTTTTTTCTTCTAAAAGTACAATATGTAATATATGTAGGCCTCCTAGCAAATTAAAAATAATAATAAAAGTAACTATCAGAATAAAAATATGTCTTATTATGAAGTTCTTTGTTTCTATCATTTGTACTAGTTTTTGTTTCATAATTTCTGAAATCGTTATATGAAAAAAGATGTAAGAAAAAACCAACAAATAATCTAGAGTACAATTTTCTTTAGAAAAAAATTTCTTTCTTTCCATTTGTAACAGAAATATTTCTTACAACACAATGATCAAACACAGAAGCATGAACATACTATTCAGAATCATTTTATCTGTAAGATTTAAAGCCAAAATATAAAAAATCGGGCGCATCAAAATATAAATTATGATATTAACCTATATAATAAAAATTAAATGTTCTTGTATTTTGTGGATCAACGTCCTCTAAAGATTGCAAATAATTAAAGCAAATATGTATTTTTAAATTCTTGTAATTTTTTTATTTTGTAGAACAATTAGTAATTTCTCTATATTCTACAATAGATCACATTAATTTTTAATCTTTGAATAACATTTTTTCCTGGTTCTGCGCAAATTTTATTCACTGATCCGTCAGTTTTTTTTTAAGTTTCATTAAGAGATTAACAATTATTATACGAAAAATTCCAAAAATAAAAGTTAGTATCTCTAAGAATACAACATAAATACCTCCATTGATAAAAAAATTTCGTTTGTTTAATTAGAATGAATATATTTTAATTGATTATTATTATCAACAACACTCTTATCTAAATAAATTTGTTTTTTAATGATTAACTTACTAAAGCATGCATCACAGTTGTTGTAATTCCAGGATTATCAATTGCTTCAATTATTTTAGTATATTATAATATTTCCTTTCGAGAAAATTGATATGGGAAAAAATCAGAAGATACGTCAATACTTTCATATCATCCATAATAACCAACATTATCCATATTTAATAAATATAAATTGTTCGAGACAATATTTTGAGAAAGAAAATTCACCATCAATATTAATATCGAATATGATTATATTATAAATATTGACATTCTTTCAGTTTGAACCATTAGTGCAAATGCCACTAAATACTTTTGAATGTTTAAAACTCATTTAGATAAAAAAAAATATAAAAAAATATTTACAAAACCAAGTATCTAGAATTGAACCAACTCATCTAAAAATTAAGACATTAAAAAAAGGTTTAGTATGAGAAAAATAAATTAAAGTATTGCTTTTAATTAATGAGTTACAAAACATTAGCAAAAACGTTGAGGAAGTAGCTAAAGAAAACAAAAATTAATAAGCAAATTTAGTTCCTTGTTTTGCAAAAAATATAAACTATCCACCTACACCAGAAGTAACTTCATTCGGAAATTTTTTGTAATGATGATGTGAACATGATTAACAAGTTACATATATATCTGAATCAAGCCACTACCAATATATTTCTCAAAAATGTAATGTTATTAATGATAGGTTTGGATTTAGAGGAATTGGACAATATTTTATAGATGATACACAAGTGAACATAATTGATAATAAGATATGTGTTATAAATTAAGAGTATGATTTAACAGAAGGATTTTCTAACTTGTTGACAAAAAATTAAACACAAAGACATTTAAATTAAATATACTAATGAAGACTATGATAATTATACACAAATAGCTATATCGACAAATTTTTTATTTACTCAATTTTAATCCAAATAATAATTAATTCTCATAAAATATGGAAGCATAATAATATTATTTATCAAATCTAGGAATAATATATAAGAATACCATCGTCGTGGTCACAGTGAAATATACCAGAAAAAACATATCACCAAGAATATCAAAATCTCGCGAAGGCATTAAAAATATAATAATTGCCCAAAAGAATTTATATGGATTAGTGTTGTAACATAATCAATACCTGTTATTAAAAAAATCATTATTTACAAAAATTGGTTCTGGATTAAAAACTGGTGAAATTTTAACAGTTGCATTACCAGTTTTTTGGCTGTTTAGGTTAATTAGCATCTGCTGCCAGTAATATTCATTATTCTGTCGAACAAACGAGATAAGCTAAACAATAATTAGAAGATCAAAAATAAAATAACTAAGCTATAGTATATAAATTAGTGATTAAATTGTAGCAAAAAAAACAAAAGGTGGTCCAGAGAATTTTTTTTATGATTCTAATATAAAATATCGATTTAAAAGAGATGTATAAAAATTACATGTGGCAATTTTTGTAAATGTTTATTTTATACATGAATTACCAGAAAAATCAATCTTTACATATTATAAAACTCAACTTCTCTCTGTCTGTCTGTTAGTGAGCTTATCACTCGAGAACCACTTATTGGATTTACGTGTTTTTATTTAAATTCATATCTATGTTATCTGACCAGGTTCAAGTATACATTTCGTTACGTCAAGTAACATAAGGAATAAGCAGTAGCGGTATTAGAGAATCAAGTCGGGAAATGGTTTGCCGCCAGCGCGCTCCATTGCAATACGGTGTCTAAACCGTTGAAGATTGAACAATATCATGTAGTTAATATTTGTATACCAAAAAAGTCCTAAAAAAACTCAATGGTAGCATATATCTGTCTATAACCGAGAAATACTAATAAGCGTTTTTACCAACATCCCTGGACCACGCTACATGCACGAGAGGACCCCAGACGCGTTGGTTTACATCCGTAATTACGGAACCCTAGTGCACATCTAGTATTAATATAAATGAATGTACAATTATAAATGTTGATATCTTATCAAATCCGGCTTCCTATTGGGTTTGTTACTATATAATTATTAATGACATTTACTGTTTCGATTAATTTGGTGGAAATATCCCTATAGAAATTAATTATTCCATCAGAGTTTGCAAATTTATTATAATAATTAATGGTAAATACCAAATCTTGATTCTGTTGTATGGGGTCATTTACTTTATATGTTAATAGATACATTTTTTGAAGTATATAAATTTTCAATTACAATTTTCTTATTATTAAATTTCTTATGTATTCGGAAAACCAGTTGTTGGGATAAATATTGAAAAAGATATGATAGAATTATAAACCTTTTCGAAAATAATTGCTAACGAATACATTAGTAAAAACATTTTGATGATTTCGAAGAGAAACTTAAATTTTATCAAAACAAAAATTTGTATGAAATTATAAAATATTGATAATTTAAATGATGTTATTATACCTGATAATATTAATGATAGATTAAGCTTTTTTCATTCTAGCATAGTAAAAAACTCTACTTATTAATCTATTTTGGTTAATTTAGCTCTCCTTGGTGGGAAGAAAGTAGTCTAATAACTACACCATTGCGGCCCTAATACAGGTCAGAAAATATGTTGCAAGGATTCGGTATTTGTTGCGGGGTGACAAAAAATGGAATCTCAGTTAACAGAGTTTATGCTTGCAATTAAAACGACTAAAATTGGTGAAATAATTCTCAAGTTTCGGTAGACATGCAAACTGTTACAAACATATAAAAATTACGCAAATTGTAAAAGGAAGCACCTTATATTAATAGTAATTTCAGTTTAGTTAGTCTACAATTACACTGTTAGTGTGCGTGATATGTTTGAATATTTCTCAATATATGGGGCCAAATATTTATTTTTTCAGTATGACTTATATCCCAAACAGCAGAATGATAAGAGACTGAGCGATTTAATGAAATGGCCATAGCATGTACAGTCTATGTACCGATTTTGTTCTAGATCGCTAAATAGATCTTGATTGATGACACAGTACCAAAAAACTTCAGTAAATGTTATTTTGAAAACAGAAAACCTGCATGGTCGAAAACAATGAAATTCAACTGTAATGTTACAGTATATTTTATTCATTTTACAAATTTTTTTAATGTAGTGTTCTGGAACGTGACTATTTAATACAACATTTTCATTAAAAGTAATTTCTCGAAGTATTTTCTGCATTCTCTTTATGGTGTCATAGTTCATGTACATGCAAAAATTATTAAAAATAAAGCTTTGATAGCTTTTTTTAAGGAGATTAGTGTAAATCATGTGTGTGGAATCACTTCAACACAATATAATATAATTGTAAATATAATGTGGAATGCCTGATAAACAATGAAAGTGCGTTTAATATTATATATATATACATATATATANGTATATGGAATAGAAATTAATTGTTGGGAAAAATATTGGGGAACAATATTTAAAGACACATAGACGATGTAATAGTATGTTCTCTTTAAATAAATAAGTCAAAATAATTTGGTTACTGATGTTTCATACCAGCAAACCACCATTTTATTAACCAGTTTTGTTGTTTATTTTAAGCTCTAAATTCCTCTTGTTGTATGCTGTTAAATTGTACTTCTGTACTATCTCATGCTAGTGGCAATAAGAATGCAGTTATCACGTAACTAACCATTATTCCATGTAAGCTTCTATTTCATACCTGTGCAGACTCCAGTTGTGTCTGCTCCAGCAAAATTCTAGTTTTGTTCGCGTGGTATGCTATTTCAATCTGAGAGCAAGCTCTCTTTGCCACGAGCAGCTAAGAGTTAGGACAAGCAATGCCCTTGGCGGGAAGACATGAACCACAAAGAGAAGGAAACTAACGTTTTGGAAAAATTAATAAATGATTCGTACCTTTACGGTAATGATAACTACCACAGTTTAGTTTGCGTGTATCAAATACAGGCTATTCCGAACAAATTACTTTCCAGAATAAAAGTGACTTTATTATTTTTATTACTAAGTTCATACCCCTTTCCACTTCTTACAGGGAACCCAAACACCTTCTCTTATTCAATTGTGTAAAAACGAATTGATTTTCGCAGTCACTACAATTAAGAATGTCTTATGTTTGTAATTTTAATTTGGTTTTTTTCTGTTTATCTTGCTCGTTCTGCTATTTCTGCTGTAGCTGGGCGATCAAAAGTAAGAAAAGCAGATTTTTATAGCTGAAATAGCAAATACTACTGCCACCTGACCCGATTACAAATATAAGTGCTTCCAATAACACGAACGCAAAAAGCAGAAAAAAGGCAGAAATAGTTCTTGTCTATCAGAATAGCATTACACGCGAATACACCTAATATATTCCGGGGTTACTTAAAGCAAGCAGCAGACATGCAGGTGTGGCGGCTGTAGCGTGCAAGTTCTCCGCTAGCATTGCCTGCGAGCTGCGAGCTGTTCGCTCGATGCACCTTCCAAGTCGACACGAACACCGCATTGGAGTGCCGCCATTATCATTATCACTTGAATATTATTTATTCATAAACTAAACGGAGGATGTATTAGTAATTCCCGCTCAAGCTTCAGTGAATATTTGATTTTCTTTTTCTGTTTACTCGCTTTGAAATTGTCTTGAAACAAAATATTTTTAAGTGAATCGAATTCATGTTTTTGTTATATCTCAAGAAATTTAAGCATTATTCTTTTAAATTCTCTCAGAACCTCGAAAATTTAAATAACATTTTATATTACAAATTCACATAATACGCATGCTGCGATTCCCACTTAAACACTACATATCATAAACAAATATGCCTAAGGTAATTTTAAATGAATCTTTAAGTACAGTGATTCGCAGAAATTAAGGGCGGCTTTACTTCTTCCGTAGCTTGAGGTAGTGAACATTTTAAACTGTAAAGGTAACAAGGTTATGACAATAATTAAATACTTGAATTTTCTTTTCCGATATACGTCAATTAATCGTACGTTTCTTCTTAGACACCTAATTAACTTTAAATAGTCTCATTATCTGTCTCCGGTGAAAAAATTAAATGAGTATGTGTCGCACGTGGAATGCTCTTGACGCCTGTCTCCATCACCGTTTGTATTATCTGATGTTTGTTGCGCTTTATTGAGTGAGGTTGCTGAGAAACAAAACTTTTATTTTTTTGTATTCAGATGCAAGGTGCACACATAAGGTTTTTTTACCATATTTTTTGATCACGTATATATATGCAATTATATTAGTAGCTAGTAAAAACAGATACTGCCTCAAAAAAAATACAATTTTTTACTTATATCACTCCATTTTTCAACAAAACATTTAATTTTTCTTTGACATTATTAAATTATCCAATAAAAAATTTCAATCTGTCATTAAAATCAATTATTTTTTAATAAAAGTTTAAGCAGATCTATATATTTTCAAGATAATAATCAAAATTTCAAGTAAATTCGTGCCTAATTTCATCTTTTCTCATAATTTTTTTTTTTTTTGCTTAATAAGAAAAGTGGCACAAAAATAAAACCCATTTTGCCTAAAAATTATTAAAATTCTCATCTTAAATGGATGAGATTCCTAGATCCGATTTTAAAACTAAAATCTGATCTAGAAAAATAGTATTCCTTATAACAAAATACATAATAATAAACGACTGCAATAGATAAAATACTACAAAAAATGTACAAAATGTAAAGATATCAAAGATTGAAATTTATTTCGTGAAAATGAATATCTGTAAAATTTGTGAAAGTTAATATACGAGACAATGCCAAAATAAAAATATATTATTTCAAAGATCAATATGTCGGACGAAAAAGCATCAAACTGGAACCATAATAATTAAATAAAAATAAAAATAATGGGTTTCTGCTGGTGTGAAGCCAGTGACTGGATAATTAAAATATTTTTAAAACAATTTATCGAGAGGTTAACAACACAGAATTTTCAAAAAATTGTTAAAAATTTAATTCTATTTTGTATAAAGTTAGACCCGCCTGTTAGACGGGGTTTAAATTATTAAATATAATATTAGGGGTGTCTATTCAATAGACACTTGAAAAGTAATGAAAAGCATAAGAATGAAATTTTTTTGAATGTCTCTAAACATCTGCATAAAATTATCCATACATTTTGCTGATTAATTAGAATTATTAACTTTTTTCATTTAATAAACTTTTAAAAATATACTACTTTGGATTTATAAATTTCCTTATATTTTCATAGTAATATACAAATTAACATAATGTTAAAAATAATTGATTTTGATAATAATCCAAGAAAACTATAAACTTCGTTTTCAGAAAAATTTTCATTCTTTATTACTAAAAATGTTTACATCTTCTGTAATATTTTCTTTCAGCCTATTTATTATAAGTAATATTTCATTCACTGAATAAATCACATTATATATTGTATGCTTTAGTAAATTTTTATGAAAATCAACACTAATTTTGATATTGTTTTCATGATCAACTGCTGTTTTTTCTACAAGTACAATAAATAATATATATTGGTCTCCTAGCAAAGTAGAAATAATAGTAATAGTCATCATCAGGATTAAAATTTGGCTTATAATGAAGCTCCTTGAATCCAACCAAAAAACCTAACTTAAAATTTTCTTTAGGAAAAATTTTATTTCTTCCATTTAAAACAGAAAAATTTGTCACATCACAATGATCAAATACAGAAGCATGCATATACCACTCAGCACCCTCTTTTCTATTAGATTTAAAACCAAGAATTTTAAATCAGGCATATCAAATAAAAATTCAGATTATTGACATTTAATATAAAAATTCAATTTTCTTGTATTTTAAAGAACATCATCCTATAAATATTGCCAATAATTAAAGCAAATATGTACGATTAAATTATTTTAATTTTATTTTATATAACTTGCATTATTTCCTCTATGTTCTAAAATTGGCAACAAAATTTCTAATCTTTGAATAGCATTTTTTCTGAATCAGTTTAATTGTTATCAACTGATCAATTAATATATTTTTTAATTTCATACAGAAATAAACAATTATTTACCAGATTAATTTCTAAAAAGGTTATCGTATAACAAACTTTAAAATATCAGTTATTAATATCTCTAAGATAACAACATAAATTACTCAATCGACATTCAATTTCATTTGTTTTATTAGATAATATAGATTTTACTGGATATTTATTATCAACAACACCCTTTCCTAAATAAATTTTTTTGAAGGTGAACTGACTAAACCATGCATTATAGTTGTTGTAATTCCAGGATTATTATTAGTTTCTATTATTTTATCATATTATGGTACTTCTACTCAAGGTTAATTTAATTGGGAAACAATTAGAATTTGCATTAATAATTTCATATCTTCTGTAATAAACAACACTATCTCTCTTCAATAATAACATTATTTGAGAAAGAAAATGCATCATCAATATTAATATCGAATATGATAATATTTTAATATTAAAATTCTATTTATTTGATCTGTTGGAGAAAATGTTTACCTCTCAAAATTTTAGATTGTTTTATAACTCATTTAGATAAAAAAATATTACATGTAAGTATATAAAATAATAGATTTAGTAAAGAAAATTACTAAAATTAAAACACTGATCGAAAAATTAATACATAAAAAAGAGGTTTTATATGAGAAAAATGATACGAAAGAATTGCTTTTAAATAATGAGTTACAACATATTGGCAAAAATTATAAAGAATTAGCTGAAGAAAATAAAAATTTGAAAGCAAATTTAGTTCCTGTTGCTGTAAGAAATGTAAACTATCCACCTACACCAGAAGTAACATCATTCGGAAATGTTTTATTTATTTATGATGAATGTGATTAAAATGTTTCATCCATATCTGGAATCGAGCCACTGCCAAAATAATCTTTGTAAAGATATTGCCAAAAAATTTAAAGCCTTTTGATAGGTTTGAATCTAGATGTATTAGACCATTTTTTTATAGATGATACACAAGTAAATATAAATAATAATAAGATATGTGTTATAATTTAAAGTATGATTTAACAAAAGCATTTTCTTACTTGTTATCAAAAATATACACAATAACATTGAAAATAAAAATAATAATAAAAAATATGATAAGTATGCACAAATAGCTTTATCGAAAAAAAAAAATTTTCTCAAATATAATCCAAATAATAATTCATTTAAATAAAAGTTAGAAAAGTTATAACATTATTAATCCAATCTAGGAACAATATATTAGAATACCATCATCTTTGTCACAGAGAATGTTCCAGATAAAACCATATTATCTAAGAATGATAAAATCTCAGAAAGGCACTCAAAATAATATAATTGACCATAAGAATTTATATAGATTAGTGATTTAAGAAAATTAATTTTTATATGATTAGTTAATCGTTGTGAAGGAAATGCTGATAATAAAAATTATCTTAACAAACAGTTATTATAATAAATATTTTAAATAATAAATTTTCTGATTTTGTATTTCACAATTCTATAGTAATTCCATATCTAATAAGAGGATAAAATGTTATTCCTTATACTTTATGTAATTCTTGGCATCATGGAATGTGAATAATTAATTTATAGTGCCCCTTTTACGAAATTAGATATAATATTTGAATAAGGTGATAAAGTTATTAATAAATTTGATACAACTTGTATGAACCACGATATTGCTTTTAGTGATCAAAGAGATTTAAGATGCAGGCATCAATCTGATGAAGTTTTAAACCAAGCCAAAGAAATAATATTACATATAGAATCACCAAATAATGAAAAATTAAATCCGGCATTTGTTTATGGAAATATGTTAAATAAAAGAAATTAAGATTGGCAAAACCAAATTCCTTAATATAAAATTTTAATTTATATATTTTGTTTATACATATATGGAGATTATAAATATAACTTTTGATATACCAATCGTCAAATTCAATGATTTAGATATAAATAAATATTTAACAAAATATAAAATCGAAAAAAAAGAAAAAAAGAAGATAAAAGTATTTTATTAGCATTATCATTGCCTATAATAAAATTTAAAAAAGAAATTGGTTCTGGTTTAAAAACTGGTGGAATTCTACCAATTGCATTAGCCATTTTATACGCATTAGGTTAATTAGCATTTTGTGGCAGTTATATTTTTTATTCTGTTAAACAAACAAGAAAAACTATACTATAATTATAATATAAAAATATTATAATTAAGCTGTAGAAAATAAAATAAGTGAATAACTCGTAGCAAGAAAAAGGGAAGGAAGACCAAATATATTTTTTATAATAATTCCATTATAAAATCTTGATATAAAAAATATGTAAAAAATTAAATACAGCAATTTCTGTAAATGTTTATATTATTAATGAAATACCAGATAACTTAAAATTAATACAAACAAATGTACAATTATAATATTAGATGTCTCATCAAATCTTGATTCATATTGGGTTAGTAATTATAAAATTAATAATGATAATTACTATTTATATTAATCTGGTGGAATTATCCTAGTTACAATAAAGAAGTACTTAATAGTTATAC
Source organism: Clitarchus hookeri (assembly GCA_002778355.1). Classification (NCBI taxonomy): domain Eukaryota; kingdom Metazoa; phylum Arthropoda; class Insecta; order Phasmatodea; family Phasmatidae; genus Clitarchus; species Clitarchus hookeri. The sequence continues at coordinate 2,711 of NQII01010182.1, read as the reverse complement.
ATTTTAACATAATCATGGGATAATACAAAATCTTGATTCTGTTATATGGGGGTCAATTATTTATAACATTAATACATTTATTTTCTAAATAATATAATTCTTTGATCATAATGTTTGTATTATTTAACGACAAGTGATCGGAAAACCGTTAATCAGCAATTGGTATAAATATTTTAATATATATGAAAGGAGAAAAAAATGAGTTTCGAAAATAATTTTTATTGAATATGTTACTAATAAAAATTTTCATAATTTCGAAGTGAGACTTGAAATTTATCATAACATGTAAAATAATGGATTTAAAAAAAATTCAAAATTTAAATGATAATATTATACTTGTTGATATCAAAGGTTTATTAAACATTTTTCATTCTAGGATAGTAAATTTTTTTAATAATTAATCCAGTTTGACTAAACATCTTAAAAGTGAAAATTTTAATCATTTTAAAAACTATGTTTTTTTGAAAACTGAATTAAATGATTATATTAACACTGATTTTATTTTGCAAAAAGTCATAATTGATAATATTAAAATATATAATTAATGATAATTATATGCACCTCAGTTTTACAATTTGT
>NQII01010181.1:0-50597 GCA_002778355.1 Clitarchus hookeri | reverse complement strand
GACCATAATTCAGTTTCTGGGTCAACTACAGTTACTGATACCAAACATATAGAAGGGTCATGGACAATGCACCATATCACAGCACAGGTGTGAGCTCCAACCTTTTGTTTTTGAATAAATAAAATGTTTATATTGTTTGTGACATGTTAGATTCTGTGCTAGTCAACACAGGTATCAGAAAAACAGATACATGTAATATGATAAAAATTTAAGAATGTCTAGCACAGTAGTTATAGACATTCTTATCACGTTCACATTATAGAAGTCTCCAATCATACATTTGGTATCCAATAAATACTATGCAACAACTATTTAAAAGTTTATGTTTTGGAAAGAATAGTGCTTAATTCAGACATTCTATACAACAGACATACTGTTGGCAACATTCAAGGGTAATACATTTTAATTTGTTGTATCGTGTGGTGATTTCAGCTGGAGAAGTCCCCCAACAGTAGCTGGAGGAAGGATGCCATCATCAATTGGCTGCAGGAGCACAACATTCCGTTTGCTGTATCCTTTTTTTGCAAAATCTTTTTGTGTAGTGTTAAATTGTAGGGTAATGTTGTTGAGCATTGCTTTATAGCATTATATGTAAAGTAGCAGTCTACATCAGAGAGCAGCTATTGAAGCATGTAATTTTTTTTAATAATTGGTTTCTAATTTTTGGAGTGGAGATAAATGTATTCATTTCTTTTTTTTATAGTTGCTGCTGTGTTGAGTTGTTTATGTACTTTTTTGTTTTGATATATGGTAATTCTGTTGCAATCGGAATCACTACAATCCATTAGTTATTACCGGTACTTCTAATTAACTAATAAATAAATAAACAGTATTTATAAGTACTGCAGCTTATGACTTTAGGATGTTTTAACTTGATGCAAACTGGAGACGTTAGGATACACCATTGTCAGCTTCTTTAATTATTTTAAACAACAGTTCTCCCTAATATTTTGTTTACTGGAGCCACATTTTTTATTTATGTTTAATTTGTTTTTGTCATTTCTTTACAAAATCTGTAGCACACTTATTTTGTTCCTCCTCTAAGCATTTGCTTAGCAACATGTTTCAATTTAATTGTTTGAATATTAGACATTAGTGAAACCAATGTCTTTTCGTATTAGTTTTAAGTTAGATTTTTGTTTGGAAAAATATTTTAAGATAGCAACAGAGGTTAATAGCATTAAATACGGGCCCGGAGCCCAACTAAAACATAAACACAGCGGCCTGCCGCCGGCTCAATTATTTGAACAAAGTCTGTCTGGTTGTATTTTTGTTGCAAACCCACTATAAGAGTTATGGGAACTTCGGTTCCTGACCTCGTGACAGCACGGCCATCCGGGGGCTTATGAGAGATTGGCGGTGCCATGTTTATGTTGTTGGATGGACTCCTTGAATGTTGACACATTTCAATGCAAAGTATTGTGCCACATCTATAATATGTAATCAAAGTGAAAGTTTTTCTCTCCCCCCCCCTCCCCCCAACCAACCCAGTCAAAATCAAACCTGCACACACACACACGAAACATCAAATTTTTAATACTCACATTTTGGGTTTATAGAATGAAATATTTTTCGCTTGCATTGCATATTCTTTTGTGTGAAATTGTCAAGATTAAAAACTTTACTTGTGGAATATCGATTAATAATATATACATGACTTTTATAATGGGTATGTGCATGTACGAACACATGTACACACACACAGTGGAATGTAAACATTGCATGTAAACATTGCCATGTGACTGCCACATGGCAGTCACATGGCAATGTTTGTTTACCTTTGGCGGAAGGATACAAAATGGGCTTGAAAGTTGATTTTTAGCAGGGCTTCAAGAAAGTCTCTTCCAGTCGTGAACCGACTATACATATACACATTTCACACGCACATAGCTTTACAGAAATAACTGTGATTCTTTCTTCTCTACGTAACTATGTTTCTCTTCTTATACTCCTTGTACTTGGGAGAAAGGAAGATACATAAGTAGATACAGAACATTCGCGGTGACAGAAATGGATGTATAGCCTAGAACGAACTTTTCAGGATCTAAACTCTCTTAATATTAAATTCATTACAGCAAAACATTACTATAAATATATATAAATAGGTGGCATGTCTCCACTTTTCTCTTCTTTCTGCCCTTTATTCCTTTGTAAATTTTCTTTTGTTATCTTTAGCACTTCTATTTTCAGTTTCTCTTTTTTTCCTTAATTTAATTTGTTTGATTTATTCTGTTTCATCACTGCTGTCTTCCTAGCACTAATCTTTGCAGTTCGTTTTTTAAGAAACCCGCTGTTGTGATTCAGCTGGTTCCTGTTATCGTACCAAGTGGCACCTAGGTTGCCTGCATGCTAGCATTGCGTTTGTAGTTTACACAGCAGACAGTACTTCACAAAGTTTGAGATGGATGGAGTAATGAGGTACTGACGGACATACATCTCACGTGTGATGGAATGATGCTGAATGCATCAGCTACATGTCGTCAAATCGCTTAAATGTATCCAATTCGGCATTTACCAGATGCCCTTGCATTCACTTCAATTCATCGGCGTTTTCGTGAAACAGGAACCGTACATGCAAGTAACCACGATTATTGTGAACCACGGTTAGACATCGAGCACGATGTACATTTATGCTAACCCACATGCCGGAGCTCGAATAATCGCTAATGTACTTAACGCATCACAGCCTACAGTATGTCGCATTTTTTGGCGAGACATCACACGCATATCACTACCAGTCAGTGCAGACCCTTATTCCTCCTGACCAGCCTAGCTGTATGCAGTATTGCGAGTGGTTCCAAAGCCAAATTAGGCGCGCCCCATGTTTCTACGCCACTTTATTATTCACCAACGAAGTATACTTCACGAAGCAAGGCTGATTCGTACACCATCAAGCAGATTGCCATCTCGTACAGTGACGAAGACGAGAAAACCTAAGTTTTCACTTTCTTACAGCCGTGTCCATGGCAGCACCACGCAACAAGCATACCGCCTACAGACGTGAGAAACGCACGAACTAAGGTTTGACATGGGGAATATTCCGTACGAGGGAATTCCGGCAATTCTGGACTCTGCCATTACTACCTATTAGTCTGCGTATGTATTTGGAAGACGCCAAGAGTTGGCGATTCCCAATGCGTGCCCCATCGGAACGAATATTGCAGACTTTCACAAGCATTGCAGCTGCCCGCCGTTTCAACAGCTCTTCGAGACGTACGCCACAAAACTTAACGATTTTGAGGAGTTATGATAACCCGTGGTACATTTTGAAAAAAATTCTACAAGGAACCCATTGTACATTAAAATAAATATTACGTGTGTAATGCTTTTCAAGAATCAGAGAAAAAACGCATGTAAAAAGTATTCATTTTTATTCCGGAATAATAATGATAATAATATTGTAATAGGTTTTTAATATATAAATGTGTTTAAAACAATATATATGTATATATTTATTTATTTATCTTATCTCTAGTTATGTCCTGCTCACGTATGTTAAAAAAATTAGTATATCGGGTTTGTTATAAATTAAAGAAAATAAAATATTTAGTATATCAGTTTTGTTACAATTTTAGGAAAAAAAATGTTTATGAGACTTTAGTTATTACTTGAATAATGTATATATATTTAATGTACACAAACGTAATTATTTAAAAAAGTACTTCAGGATTTGGGAAAAATCATGTCTTCTACGGATAGGTTATGCTCCTTTCTTGGAAGGAATCATGGCACGAAAAACCCAGAAACCTAGTTATAAACCATTTCACTTCGCACCACGGCACGAGATACGCAAGGTGAAGAAGCCCATGCATTCCCCCTAACCCACGCATAGACGCTCATTATTAAACCATTTATTCCCAATTTTAAAATCAGTACATTAAGAAATTTCAGCAGTGGGGAAAGAAAAAAAAACCAACTATGGTAACTCCATATGCGACGATTTTTCTAGCACCCATTGTCAGCATGTAAAAGTTTTTATACTCTTAAATAATGCACATATAGTAAGTTTTGCCGTGATAAAATTTCATACAGTGAGAAGACGCTAACATGAAGGTTCAAAAACAAATAGTACAAAATCATAAAAAAACATTTAACTTTTGGCAAACAAATTTCGTAAATTTTCATACATCCGTGTGTGCTCGCTTCATTAAGAGATACACCTGATCCGCGGTAAAATACCCCACCATCCCCCTCAGAGTTAACTCACACTACTAAGTGACTTTAGCCGAATTAAAAGTAACATGCAAACATGTATATGCTTTTGTGTGCGGCCTTTAATCCAGCAGGTGTCAATAGTATTCACGCTTTTTTAATTACGCAACAAAAGACATAACTTTATTCCCGAGATGCTAGTCCACCATGCACATTTATACCACAATACGAATTCCAGCAAAGACACTCGCATACAGCTCTCATTCACCACCTTTCAACCTCGTCGAGACATATAAGGTAAGACTTCACAAGTGCGAAAAAACTTGAGCATATTGTAGCAAATGCATTGCAGAGACCATGATATTTTAGAGTTATGGTTATACCTTTCGAATGCATAAAATAAACTCTATGTACAATTTTTTTTGGTTAATAGATTCTAGCTCGAACTGCACCTTTTTTAGTATAAAACAAATAAATGAAACATTTTTCATTAATTCCGGCGGAACAAAACATAATTTTTGTCGCTGTGAAAATAAGAAATAAAAGGGGAAAAAAATTGTCCCTTACTTGTTCATACGTCAAGCACACACATACCATCGCCAATGCATATGTGATAAGCCTAAAAACATATTATATGGTAAAAATAATATACATATATGCATAATGTATTGTCATATAAATATATTTGCATATTATATGGTAGTATATACATATGATATGATAAGCTAATATAAAAAAATATCAAACACATATTATATATACATTAATATAAATATATGTTAGTGAATAAGCAATGGTTTCTGCGGGGTTTACATTTTCCCTGGGGCCTTTACTGTGTGAACATAGTATGATAGTTTTCTCAGGGTGCTCCCACGTTTTTTTATATATATATAATACATCAGTTTTTTTTCTCCGGATTAAGTGGGTAACAATCGTTTTGTGGAAAAACGCTCCTCAATTCTAGATGATAGGTTAATTGATTTTCGACCGTCAAATTCCTAGAACCTCGATATCATCCATTGGAAAAATAGTGGGTTGAACAGCGTTCCCGACGACTTATTCCAGAAAACGAACATTTTTTCACTCGTCGGTTACTTTTAGTCAGTGATTTGCGTTGATTAGCATTGGTATTAGGCGATTTTTTTTAACTCTGAAATATCGTGTTGGGAAGCCCACCCGCCTACACCAGTACTTTTATTCAGAGGACACCTAGTGTTTTGAGTTGAGAGAGAGCTTAGCAGCTGAAATGGGTGAGGAAGTTTAGGAGGCGAAGAAGTTCAAGTGTCCCGAGAAATCCTGCCGGACATCACCAAGTCCATCACAGGTGATACTGTTGGCAATGACATCAATCACGTTTCCCACATGCGCGAAAATACAGGTGCGAACCTGACGGGACTCGAACCTAGCTCACCTTGATCTGAGGTGTACACTCTGTTAGATGAGAGACTGCAGGTGAGAGGATGGTGTGATGTATTGAGCGTGTCCAGTCCTGTGTCAGTGCCATATAACCATTATAGAAATGACGCCTGATCTCTACCGCCACGTTTCTTGGTTCCCTGCGATAAGGAATACCGCAGAGTTCATATAATAGTTTGCAAATATTTATGCATCAGGAATAGGGCCTGCATTTATTGCTGCCGACATTTTTATGAAAATAAGAATTAATTTATCTGTGGTAAATGACAGAGGTGCAATGTTGCGAACTCTAACTTGTGTAAACATGGGCTCGTTTTCAACCTAGGGCACAAGAAATTATGAACAAACACGAGGATATACCTTAACGTAACCGCCATGGTTCAAAACCGACTTGATGCATATTTACAATAATATATTCATGATCTGATCGTGATCTCTGTTATACCCGGCAGTAAGGTATTTATATTAGATTATTTCGCAATTATTCAAAGTGGTGTGTTTCTATTGTGCTTGGTATCGATGGCAGTATTATTTTAACACGTATTTTACGAGTCAATAATTATCAGGGTTCACGGGAGGCTATTTTTACATGACATGCTCCCCCGTTAATAACCCTGCTAATCACAATCGAAGCGACACTGCTCGCTGTGTGTTGTGAGGATATTCAGTAAATAAAACAGGCAATAGTGTGTGTGATATATGGTTGATTTTTCTTAAGATTTTTCAGCGTATATGAGATTTCGTTCCGGCTCGAAGATTTGCGAAAAAGGATATGGCCATGTACACGATAATGAAGACAGTGTTGATGGCGAAAACAGTAGCTAGCTGACTTTGCTGAAAAAAGTGTCGTGAATTTTTCAGAAGTCGACAAGAACTCCGAAGATATATTTCCTGAAGACCCCAATGAAGTTGTTGATAGACTCCAACATTTGAATGCCTTGCACAGTAAGGCGATATATTTTATCATGTGTGAAATTAAGGAAACCGGTTACATGGAATGAAACCATAGTGAACTATCCATCATCTGAAAACATCAGAGAAATGCAAAGATTCCATGCATGGAAAAAGTAGGATAAAACATTTATGTGTTCTTATTTGTGCACATTTAATTTACTGATTTTCTGAAGTCTTACTATCTCGGTGATGTATAAATTCGAATGCAATGGTCTGTTTTAAAGACAAATTGTACGAGAAAGTGCGCTACAGGTATATGGTTCAATCATAAATATTGTGTCTTTATCGGGCTGTTTAAGTCGGCTGGGTTTTGTTTGACAAACAAACGAACTGAGGAAGCAATGTTTTTGAGGAATTGGAGGTCAAAGTTTTGGGATCGACCGCGTCGGGAATCGAACTTGTCTCGTCGTTTTGGGGGGAAGAGGCCGAGTAAAGAATGGGCTGGTTTGTAGGTGGATTTCCTGTTAGAAAATGTTTATACAAAAGAAAGGATGCTTTACGCGTACTTGTGATGGGAAACGAGAACTCTAGCCAATGCAGTCTCTCTCTTATGTGACACCATGGAAGAAATAATGTTTGTAAAATGGGCGTGGATTGTTATATTCGATGGGGAGTCAAAACTAGGGTGTCCAAATCTTCATAATTTCGCATATTGCAGTAGACCTTCTGACCTGAGTATTCTCTCCTGCTGCCTGATAACTTTTGAATTATGCATAAAGAATAAACCTCATGTGCGTTAACACGAGTATTTTAATTTTTTTGGTGAATCTGTTGCTTATGTACTTGCATTATACGTGATTTTGTATCTTCATGGCATCACGAGGGGCTGAGAAGAGCACAAGTATGCTATCAAGCATCAGAACTCTTTCTGGGCATGATAAAGGTGCACTAAGTTTGTCGCAAAAATTAACACCGATAATGAGTCATTTTGCTTCGCTTCAGAACTTTCGAAAATGTATCGTTCGTATGTGTATGTGATACACTGCCATGCCAATGCTTATACATAACCAATGTGCATATGTAGCCCCGCAAGTTGATAGGTGTATGTGATACTCTGCCATGTCAGGGTTGATACATAACCAACATGCGTATGTACCTGTGCAGGTTCGTATGTGTATGTAATACAATGCCATGCCAGAGCTGATACATAACCAAAGTGAGTATGTACATTTGCAGGTTCGTATGTGTATGTAATACACTTCCATGCCGAGGCTGATACACAAATAAAGTGCGTATGTACCTATGCAGGTTCGTATATGTATGTGATGCATTGCCATGCCAAGGGTTGTGCATAACCAATGTGCATATGTACCTCTGCGGGTTCGTATGTGTATGTGATACACTACCATGACAGGGCTGATACATAACTAACGTGCGTATGTACCTATGAAGGTTCGTATGTGTATGTGATGCATTGCCATGCCAGGGCTGATACATAACCAACGTGCGTATGTACCTCTGGAGGTTCGTATGTGTATGTGATACACTGCCAGACCAGGGCTAATACATAACCAACGTGCGTATGTACCTCTGCAGGTAGGTATGTGTACGTGATACACTGCCATGCCAGGGCTAATACATAACCAACGTGCGTATGTACCTCTGCAGGTTCGTATGTGTATGTGATACACTGCCATGCCAGGGCTAATACATAACCAACGTGCGTATGTACCTCTGCAGGTTCGTATGTGTATGTGATACACTGCCATGCCAGGGCTAATACATAACCAACGTGCGTATGTACCTCTGCAGGTTCGTATGTGTATGTGATACACTGCCACGCCAGGGCTAATACATAACCAACGTGCGTATGTACCTCTGCAGGTAGGTATCTGTATGTGATGCACTGCCACGCCAGAGCTAATACATAACCAACGTGCGTATGTGCCTCTGCAGGTTCGTATGTGTATGTGATACACAGCCATGCCAGGGCTTATACATAACCAATGTGCGTATGCACATCTGCAGGTTCGTATGTGTATGTGATACACTGCCATGACAGGGTTGATACATTACCAACGTGCGTATGTACCTATGCAGGTAGGTATGTGTATGTGATACACAGTTCGTATGTGTATGTGATTCACTGCCATGCCAGTGCTTATACATAACCAACGTGCGTATGTAACTATGCAGGTTCGTATGTGTATGTGATACACTGCCATGCCAGGGCTGATACATAACCAAAGTGAGTATGTACCTCTGCAGGTTCGTATGTGTATGTGATACACTGCCATGACAGGGCTAATAAATAACCAACGTGCGTATGTACTTCTGCAGGTTCGTATGTGTATGTGATTCACTGCCATGCCAGGGCTGATACATAACCAACGTGCGTATGTAACTATGCAGGTTCGTATGTGTATGTGATACACTGCCATGACAGGGCTTATACATAACCAATGCGCGTATGTACCTGTGTAGGTTCGTATGTGTATGTGATACACTGCCATGACAGGGCTAATAAATAACCAACGTGTGTATGTACTTCTGCAGGTTCGTATGTGTATGTGATTCACTGCCATGCCTGGGCTAATAAATAACCAACGTGCGTATTTACCTCTGCAGGTTCGTATGTGTATTCAACGTGCGTATGTACCTCTGCAGGTAGGTATGTGTATGTGATGCACTGACACGCCAGGGCTAATACATAACCAACGTGCGTATGTACCTCTGCAGGTTCGTATGTGTATGTGATACACAGCAATGCCAGGGCTTATTCCTAACCAATGTGCGTATGCACATCTTCCGGTTTCGTATGTGTATGTGATACACTGCCATGACAGGGTTTATACATAACCAATGCGCGTATGTACCTGTGTAGGTTCGTATGTGTATGTGATACACTGCCATGACAGGGCTAATAAATAACCAACGTGTGTATGTACTTCTGCAGGTTCGTATGTGTATGTGATTCACTGCCATGCCTGGGCTAATAAATAACCAACGTGCGTATTTACCTCTGCAGGTTCGTATGTGTATTTGATACACAGCCATGCCAGGGCTAATACATAAACAACGTGCGTATGTTCCTCTGCAGGTTCGTATGTGTATGTGATACACTGCCACGCCAGGGCTAATACATAACCAACGTGCGTATGTACCTCTGCAGGTTCGTATGTGTATGTGATACACAGCAATGCCAGGGCTTATTCCTAACCAATGTGCGTATGCACATCTTCCGGTTTCGTATGTGTATGTGATACACTGCCATGACAGGGTTGATACATTACCAACGTGCGTATGTATCTATGCAGGTTCGTACGTGTATGTCATTCACTGCCATGCCAGGGCTGATATATAACCAACGTGCGTATGTAACTATGCAGGTTCGTATGTGTATGTGATACACTGCCATGACAGGGCTTATACATAAACAACGTGCGTATGTATCTCTGCAGGTTCGTATGTGTATGTGATACACTGCCATGCCAGGGCTGATATATAACCAACATGCGTATGTAACTATGCAGGTTCGTATGTGTATGTGTTACACTGCCATGACAGGGCTTATACATAGCCAATGTGCGTATGCACCTCTGAAGGTTCGTACGTGTATGTGATACACTGTCATGCCAGGGCTGATATATAACCAACGTGCGTATGTAACTATGCAGGTTCGTATGTGTATGCGATACACTGCCATGACAGGGCTTATACATAACCAACGTGCGTATGTACCTCTGCTGGTTCATTTTTAACGGGGAANATACACTGCCATGACAGGGCTTATACATAACCAACGTGCGTATGTACCTCTGCTGGTTCATTTTTAACGGGGAACTACTGTATAATCGGTTTTATCTCTGTTATTATATCGTGAACTGAATAAATTAAAGAAACTATTAAAGAGACTAGAATTTCTTTCTTTTTTCTCGACGTTTTGGTTTTTGTGTTTAAAACATAGACGATTTTCTGAAGTCTCCACATTAAAACAATTTAAAATACTAGGGGTTCTTTCGCCTTGGACTATTGCTTATATACAGGTATATAAATATGTTGCACTGGTCGGGGCTTGAAGTCCATTGTATTAAGTTCTTTACTGGAAATTGTGTCACCTTTTTGTATAATGGGTTGCATTTTTGTCTTACATTAATTTGGTGCTTGCGTGCGTGTGCATGTGTATATATATTAAAATAGGCGCAAAACTGTCTTAGTTTTTTTCGTTGCAACATGTCTTATATACATTATTCATGAAATGAGGTTTACACTCATATTAACAGATGTGACTGGGTCGAATATTNTGCACTGGTCGGGGCTTGAAGTCCATTGTATTAAGTTCTTTACTGGAAATTGTGTCACCTTTTTGTATAATGGGTTGCATTTTTGTCTTACATTAATTTGGTGCTTGCGTGCGTGTGCATGTGTATATATATTAAAAATAGGCGCAAAACTGTCTTAGTTTTTTTCGTCGCAACATGTCTTATATACATTATTCATGAAATGAGGTTTACACTCATATTAACAGATGTGACTGGGTCGAATATTCTGCTACATTTTTTCCTCCAAATGTTTTAACACTAATTGACCACCTTTTACGTGGGCGTGGAAATATTTCTAATTATATGCATCAGCGGATGAAGGAGTCGTTCGTTGGATTACGAAGAGAATAATAATGACCCGATTTGATATATTTCCAACAATTATTAGACTGGCCATCAACGTATCTTGTGCGAAATGGTAAATTTAAATACCTGTAAATTCCAAAATTTTGTCTCGGTAGGCCTCAAAATGCAAGAAATTTCTGATACCAAATATATCTTTGTGCTCAGCATAGTGATTTATTTAAAGTTAATACGTACATATACGTCTGCATTACTTGTTGCAATTTTTTTATGTTTTAAATCCCCGGAACGTGGATGGCTCGCGATACTGAAAGCCCGATGCTACGGATTCGATGTGAGAGAAAATGGCGCAACCCCTTTCTCTTATAATCAACACAAAAATATATTACATTCGCAACTCTATTAGATTTTAAAATAGTGGCGTGAGTTTACTTTATCTAGGTGGTGTATAAGCCAAATAATAATAAAAGTAAATTTCATACTTATTTAAGATGGAGCGAGTTGCTAAGTAAGGCAGCGGCCACATGTAAGGACTCGACGAAAAAACTATTCCAGAACTCATCTGGAGTGATTATTAAAATTTTTAATTTGTGACGAACAAGTCTAGTTTCGAACCCGGGTCGCCTTGAACATGGGTCTTCCCTGGTGTTGACTTGTGTGTGCATATATATGAGTTTATTATCCTATGAATTAAAGTTAGCTTGCGTGGGAAATAAAACAAGCTGCTGGAGCGACAAGCCTCCCCCCGGCGGTCAGTGCGCTAGGGCAAAGTCCAATTCAACACCTGGTGCAGCGCGGCTGGCCGTGTGCGCGAGCTCAGATTGCGACTGCACGTGCCTCTTGTTTACTTCTGTAATGGGTCTCGTGACCTCTTATTTAAGTACGCCTTTGTCTTAATAGTTTATTAATGCATCTGTCAGTCTCGCCTGCAATAGGGATATTTCGAGTTCTCTGTGTGTGTGTAGGTGTGTGTGTGTTTTTGACGCATGATCAGGTGAAGGATGATAATTGCCCCCTCCCCTCTTATTAATTAGTTTTACAACACCATAAAAAATATTGAGTTTTGCCATAATTAATAAAATATTTCACAGTTTATTATTATGTACAAAAAAAGTGGATTTCAAGCCAAAATTTAATTACAAAAAAAAATTGTACATATAACTATTTTTCTACATTCAAAATGTATAAATATAACACTTAAATTACATGGTCTCCATAATTCAGTGGCTGCAATATGCTCAAAAATTTTTGCACTTGTGAAGATTTTCCTTAAATATTTCGACAAGGTTGAAGGGTGGTAAATGAGAGCTGTATGCGCGTGTCTTTGCTAGAATTCTTATTGTGGTATAAATCTGCTTGGTGGACTAGTATCTCGGGAATAAAGCTATGTCCTTTGTCGCGTAATTCATAAAGCGTGAATACTATTGACACCTGCTGGATTAAAGGCCGCACACAAATGCATATGCATTTGTGCATGTTACTTTTCATTCAGCTAAAGTCACTTAGGTGTGAGTCGACTCTAAAAGGGAAGGCGGGCTGTTTTACCGCGGATCAGGTATATCTGTTTATGGAGTGAGCGCACATGGATGTATGAAAAAACAGAAATTGGTTTTGCCGAAAGTTAACTGTTGTTTACCATTTTGTAATAGTGGCTTTTTTTTAACTTTTACGCTAGCGTCTTCTCACGTTATAAATTTTTTTCCCTGCAAAACTTACTATATGTGCATTATTTAGGCGTATAAAAAGTCATGTATGCTGACAATGGGAGCTAAAATAATCGCCGCGTGTGGAGTTACCATATGGGTATGTTTTTTTCCGCTGAATATTTCTTAAAGTCCTGATTTTAAACTTGGGAGGAAATGGTTTTAATGATGAGCGTCTATGCCTTGGTTAGGGGGAATGCATGGGTTTCTTTACCTTGCATATCTCATACGATGAGGGGTAGTGAAGTGGGTTTAACACTGTTTCTGGGTTTTTCGTGTCATGATTATTTCATAGAAAGCAGCATAACACATCCGTCCTCTACGAATTTCTTTTCAAATCCTTAGCTTTTCTTTTATGTAAAACATATTTACATTATCTTAGTAACGGCTAGAGTCTCATTGAATATTTTTTCATAAAATAATAAGAAAATTTAAGTCCTGAATATTTCCTTTTCTTTAATTTATACTAAAACTGATACACAAAACATATACTTTCCTTAAAACTTACACCAGCAGGAAATAATTCAAGATAAAATGTTTGAAACACATTTCAATATTATTATTATTCTGCATAATAAAAGGAATACTTTCTTACACGTGTTTCTTCTAAGAGTATTAGAGGGTATTTCAAACGTGATATTATTATTTTTACTCTATAATCGGTTCCTCGTAGTCTTGTTTTAATATACCACGTGTTAACATAACTCCACAAATTTAGGGCTTCAGCTTTGCACGGGGCACAGCAACATGTTTGATTTTTGCACTCGTAAGTTTTGCGTCTAAACGGCGAGCAGCGGAAATGCTTGTAAAGGTCTACAAGTTGGTTTTTTTTAAATATAAAATGAATAATATTAACACACTGCCGCGTTATATTTCGTCATTCCTGACCTAAGAGGTCCAACAAGATTACTGTCCACGCTAGTGAATGCCATGTGCTGACCTGATTATCTGAAAATGGCAGATGCTTTTGCGTCACTGAGATTGCCCAGTGCGAATGCTTTCCTTGTAACTGTTTCCTACCGCAATATTCTCTGCACTTATCAAAGTTTGTGGTCTGGCAAGCAGTTATAATTGCGTGTACGTGTTCAATTACAGACTGTCCAAAGTATTATGTAATGTAAATGCGTTTGGTATTTTAGCATATAGCTGGCGTATACTTCTAATTTTTTTATATATTTGTTTAACAGCAGGCGAAAGAGATAATCAAGCTTAAGCTTTATGACAAGTATAGACAAACGGGATCCAGCATATTGTGTAGTAAGAGATTTTGTTCGCCAAATTTCGTAATGGCCATATTAAAGCAAGCACCTCCCAAATGTTACCACTATAAATGCGCATTCGATTTTTACCGTAAACACATATTCCCTCTTTTGGCATTATTTCGCTTGCATTTATGCATGTATTCTTTCTCATAAAATATAAGCGGGAATACATTTGTGAATACACATATATAGCTAATGGGTGTCCTCTCCTCTACATAGAGGTGAAAATATTTTTCATGAAGTTCTTAGATGGTCGTTAGGCCTAACGACCTTAGATGGTCGTTAGGCCTTCACGTATGTTTGACAGCAAACATATGATAGAGTAGTGATACAATTACAAATGCACAGGTGCCTCACCCAGGACTCAAACCCAGAAAACCTCGTAGGTACAATTAGCTAGCATACATTAAACAATTTTACGAAAGTAGAAGTCGAAATATCAACTTCGGATGTAATCAGACAACTGTTTTGAATTATATGTTTTACTAACATTAAATATTTACAGAGCCGTTATTATGAAAATATGTGTCTGTGCCACCTAAAACACGTAATGTTACTTGGCCAACCGTAGTGTTACTGGTGTAAAGAATTTGGTGGAAGTCGGTTGTTTGTTCCCTGAGCAATGGCATATAAACTGTACTTTCTTATTTGGTTGTATCGTACAAATGTGCCTTTAAAATAAGTTCTGTACACGATGATGCTGACTGATAACGTCAAAATACAAATTTTATTCAATTTTTTTAAATTGTTTGTAGCTAAGACAAAATTATCTTAATACTTACCTTGCCGCCATTTCGAAAATTAATGTCTGACCACACTTAAATAACGTAATTTTACATGGCCTTCTGTAGCACTACTGGTGTAAAACATTTTGCTGGAAATTATTTCAATGGTTCCGAAAATATGGCAAAATTTTAAATAATCTTCTTTAGCAAAATTTGTGAAAAAAGGCGGAAAATTGTATCTTTCTATCTGTAAATTATTATTCTAATACATACTGCTATTGTACAAATATTGGTTAATTTTTTTAAATTGATTTATAAGTTTTACATTCTAACCTAAATTATATATATTAACGGCTTTAATAACGCCTGCCATATTTAAAACCCGTTAGTTTAAACACAGTGCCGTGTAGCTACTTCCGCATAGGATTTGGTTGAAACCGGTTGATAAGTCCTAGAGTTATGGCATAAAACATCCTTTTTTTCATGTGACGATCTTCATAAATGAAGAGCAACAAGTTTATATACTAGCAAATTCAAAGATTGCCGAAGATGCCGCCAGCATACCAAGTAAAGTGACAATTGATTTTATAGTATCGTAGATAAGGCACACTAAAATAAAATGTTTTATAGTCGCTATTCCAAAAATAAGAGTCTGGAGGTCTTAAAACATACAAATGAATAAACTCTACCACAGTAAAACGTTTTCCGCCACATTTATTAGTAACCAGTTGATGGAATCCCAAGATATGACATAAAAACTTTATATTTTCTTGTAGGGCCACGTTACANCTAGTTGATGGAATCCCAAGATATGACATAATAACTTTATATTTTCTTGTAGGGCCACGTTACAAAATGGCGGAGTTGTGATACTCCTTATAGCCAAATTAGTGGTTATAATATATAATTAACACATTCAAAAAAAGGTACATAGCGTCTTTTGTTAATGTTTAGTGGCACCGACTGTAGGATGCCTGGGGTTTGAGGGTTCATCACAAAATGACTTCATCACGACTTCTTAGTTTTGGAACAGGTTTATTCAACGGGACTTTACTTATACCTTCCCGGCACTGTTGCGGGAATTTACACATACCTTCTGCCGAGGATTTTCTCACACATTAACGCCCTTAGAGTTCAAGGCCTGAAGGGCTGGTTACAATGTTCAAAGTTCTGGTTACATTTCTGACGCTGTAGGGGCATAAGCGTCAGGACAGGTCCCTGAGTGACGACGGGGTTACTTATCTGCACATATTGCGTGGTAGTTGTTCCGGCAGTTGGTGGTCTGGTGGGCTGGATGGTCCTGGTAAAGGCCCTCTGTGGTTGGTCTGTTTCACGCAGCTGGCTTCCTCTTGAGCTGGCGCCCCTCGTTAGGGCTCACCACTCTCTCCCGTTCTCGACGTAGGGTAGTAACGGACTGTTGACTACCCCACCACGTCCCGGCGAGGGACCACACGTGGGTGTGGGTCCCACCCGTCCTTCGCGGATCCGGGTTGCACTGGACAAGAACACTAGCTCGACATGGCACTTCTCGGTGAAGTTCACCACTCGACTCCGCCTTCTCGGTGCGTTGCAACTGACTGACTGGAAACTGACTGACTTATGCGGTAACTGGCTGGCTAACTCGCGTCCCGACGTGGTCAAACTACTCGTTCGACGTGACTCTGGTAACTGTCTCTGACACTGCCCTGCGTTTCGCGTTTCGCGTCCCGATTTGGCTGACCCCTTAATGTCGTGACTGACTATCTGCGCATCCCGGGGTGGCAGTATTGAACTTCCGCGCCACTTTCTGCTCGTTATTTCGACTGATGGACGTGGCTGACTCTGTGCGGTAATAATTAACTGTCTTACCGTGCCTACTGACGTACTGCTGTACTCAGTTACTGTTGTGGCTGGGAGCCCGATCTTCCGGCCGCTCTGTCCGCGACTGCCTCCTCGAACTAACATCTCTGGCGGTAATCTTCTAACTGACTGACCTCTCTGAGCGGTACTAATGAACTGACCCCCCCCCCACATCTCTCTCGTAAAGGGATTTTTATACATGCCAGCCTCCCTCCTTAAAGTGTCGGCACGTGTCTATATTATTGGGGGAGGGGGTGAGGTGGTAGGACGCAGAACAATTCCTTTCAAAACAAGTGCCCTGGTTCCTGAAGGTTGGTTACGAGGGGGTAGCACTTTGCTCCTAGCTTGCTCTCGTCAGTTATTTCTCGGTGCGTTTCCACATTGTCCTGTAGTTAGTTAAGGAGGGAGGGGGTGTTATCGGCACCATTATCCAGCTCGTCAGCTATTTCTTCCGCGGTGCGTGTTTTCTGAATTTAGGCGAACTGCGTTTTTATATCCCGTGAAACCCCTGCGATCAACAGATCTCACGGGCTTGCTAGAGGCGTAGTGGGGTGGGAGGGTGGTAGGGCAGGCCTAGCCGCAGGACACGTGTAACTGCGATCCGCCACCTGCCTCGTGACACGTGTCGCCTGGGAGGCGCTCGCAAAGTGGGTCAGCGAGGTTTCTATTCCAAAAGATGTCACTCGTCATATTGCTACTAAAAAAATTTAAGTCCTATGTTGAAATATGTTTCGTAATTTTGTAAATATTATGAACAAAACGAAAATATTTGTGTGGCTACAATATTGAAAAAAGTGTCTGACCTACTAAAAAATTTTTGAGAAACATGACAAGAAAATATTGATATTTCATGTTATGATATCTTGCAATATGGCGTACAAAAAGACTTTGTATGGTACACATTTGATGATTCTAATATATACTACCAGTATACAAACATGAGATAGAATTGAATGCATGGTTTCGACGATACAGCATACCACAATAAAATATATGTCTGCCACTTTAAAATTAGCGCCTTATCTAGTTAAGAAATACCAGTTTACATCAATTGCAGCGGTAGGCCTACTACTAGTTTGCCAGATTTGGTAAGAATCAGACAATTGTTTCGCAAAATATAACATATAGACTTAATTTGTTCGTGTGACGGCATCAAACATAATGGCGGACAAAAGAGGCTCCGTGTAGAAACATTTGATAGTTGTAATATATGTGTAGAAGGTGCCAGCCTATCAGTCTCCTCGCCCTCACTTCCAACTACACTCGCCATACACGGGGCAGTCGCGCCGTGCTGAATGACGTCACAGCTGCCACCACCATCAGGTGATCGTCCGACTTCAAGAGGCATCTCGCCAGGGCAGGGGTTCTTAGGGCCAGCATGTTGTCATCCAAACCCACCCAGCTGTCAGGCGCATGAAGCACCGACGTAGGAGACATGCGCCGCACCGCTTCCCCCCTTTCAACCTCGTGCCGCCTGCAGAGTGTGGGGGCAAGTGCTGTGTCATACACGACAGTGTTCAGCCTAGATTCTGGAAATGTATTACACAGACAATAAAGCTGAGGAATATCCTTCAATATTGCTCCCATTGTAGTTTTAATATTCAAGTATGTCTACCTGGCCCCTTTCAACCAGTAATGGACTCGCCCACCGGCGAACTGAAAAAACATAACTACAACAACTATTATGTCCATAAATTTATTGTCTCATAGCAAAAATTTGTTTATAGCGTTTTCCTGGATTTTTACATGTTGAAGGACATTTGACAAACAAATGTGTAATACATTATATATTCTTAAGCTACTCAGTGGCCAATGTATGTTTAACTTGTTTCATTTAATGCAAGTGTTATTTATGTCATATGCATTGTGTTCACATAATTTTTGTAAGGGTTATATGTAAATACCAACTGTGTTAATTATGAACAAAGTGCATTTATAATGATCATGCTAGCATATTTCATATGTGGCGTCTCGGCATTGGAGTAGGGTTGTCGTTCGCACGTGACCTCTCCGTGTCGCAAATCAAATAAACTATATTGTGCCGAAATGTTGGCCAAGTGTCTTTAATTGTCCGTCTGTACCACGGCTGCATAACCTATTATTTCCTTAAGAGAAGCTAGGTCTATAATCAACCGTTTTGTCATTAAGGACGTCGGAATGGCTTTAACAATCTTAGCACAGGAGTGAATATGCGTTGAGAGGGGACGAAACACCTCTCACTAGCCTAGCCATCTTGAATTATAGCTGATAATTCAATGCAGGACCATGAGGGGAGGCCACATCTACGGGTCGTTGACAGCAAGCCCTCTATTCTTGTGCTCTGTGAGCTGGCGCCACAGGGGAAATTATCCTCTGCCTGATAGGCTTATTACCTTAGGCTTGCCCGATACACACACAAGTCGTAATTCTCCTGATGTCCGAACCCAGAAATGTGTCAAATTCCAGGATACGAAGTTTAGTTAGAACTTATTACATGGTTTCGACAAAGTAGCATAAAATGCCTATAATTACTATCCACCGCCATTTTCAAAAGCAGTGCCTGACATACTTAAAGCACAGTTTACATCACCTTCCGCAGTACTACTTGTTGGCCAACTTTGGTAGGAATACATTTTCTTTTTCCCGAAAAATTACATAGAATCTTCATTACTAAATGTGGCGCTATGTTATCAAATGGCGAATTTAAGTAGCTGTGTGTTGGCATAAATGATTCTTGTAATATATACTTTGAAGATACAACATTTGGTCAAATTGTGTAAATGGTATGGTACATATACCAATTATACCTAAAATATGTGTGTAGATGCTATTTTGAAAATTAATTTATAATAATTTTAAAAAGCACACTTTTACATCACCTAATATAAGGTCACTGACCTGCCAAATTTGAAGAGAACTGGTTGAGTAGTTCATGTGTTATAATAACATAAAAGCTTTATTTTTTCATTTGATACTATTTAACAAAATGGTATACTAATAGCAATATCTATGATGCAATGTCAACATAAGAAATTTTGTTTAAATCCGCTAAATGGTTCGAGATATATAACATTACAATAAATATCTGAATCGCTGCCTATTTGAAAACAAGCACCCATTATGTTCGAAAACTGTAAAAGCCAGATGTTCTTACTAAGTACTACATGTGTTCCGCGTTCTGTATTATTTGAATCACGCATTCAAAATTTGAAAGGAGGGAATTTATCTGATAAACCGTTCTTTCCTTTGGAAATTGTGCTAAAAACCAAAATGTTATACTATTATGTAAAAAAAAATATTTAAAATTAAAATAATAACTTTATGTTAGGGTTTCTTCGTGCCATTCTGTTTGAAATATTAAGCTTACTTGAAACTGTTGTACTAATCTTCTGTGCTAGGTAATAACGAACCCACATAAAAATAACAGGTAATAGAAAAGGTGTTACATTGTAGGTTTTCAAAGATCATCATTATATTATTATTACCTTTTTGTTTTCAAATTATTTGTTTAGTAAATTTACATAATGAAGACACATAATTTTCAATTAATTCACATAATTTATTCCCACAAATAAAATACTCAATTAACGTATTAAGATTTTTATGATTTAAGTGAAATGCAGGGCAAGTTTGGTTATGTCACGAGTTTGTTAATGTACAAATTATTTAGAGGTAATTGCTGTTGTTATTGTCATTATTATCGGTAAGTTTGTATCGGCAATATCTGAAATGACTGAAAAAACATATTGGCTTACCAATACTNTATTGTCATTATTATCGGTAAGTTTGTATCGGCAATATCTGAAATGACTGAAAAAACATATTGGCTTACCAATACTATAATATATAGTAAATTTTCAATGACGTAAAATGAAAGAAAAGTTTTCTGATTGGCTCTCGTCTGCGGATTGTTGATTGGATGAGAAATATGGCGTGGTCAGACAATAGTCAANGATTGTTGATTGGATGAGAAATGTGGCGTGGTCAGACAATAGCCAATCAGAGAGCAAATAACCAAAAGTGAGATGCCAAAGTTCGAATAGAACTTTTTTCAGTATCAAATGTAGTCACCACCGCCGAGAACAGACGCGTGTGGGTGATGAAGAAGAAAATGAGAAAATAATAATATGTCTGCATAAATATAAGTACAATTGCTGCAAGATGTCTTTAATTATCATCCTCGATAACAAAAAACGAGTGATCTTTGTCTAATATGGTGGAGAAGAAGAACGAATTAAAAAAAAAGAGAGAGAATTTTGGCCTTCTAATTATACTGAAATGTTACAAAGGTTGTAAGAAATACAGAACTATTATTAGAACAATAACAACGTTATTCCTGAACTATGTGTCATATTCCCCTTCTATAATTTTTTTTACTTTTATTACAAAAACCCAAAATAATATCAAACATATTACAATTCGGTGTGACCCTTAGGCCTAAAATGATACATTGGTACACAAAATAGATAATATAATTTTAACTTTTCACATACATTTGGATGCAATCATGTAATGTAATAAAGTGTTATATCTTCTAAAATCGGGTAATGATGAAACCAAAATTAATAGTTGAGGGTTATTAATATAAAAAGGGTTTCAAATATAGATTTGGTTATGTAAACAAACACAGTAAAATAAACTAGTGGTATAACAGGCTTAAATACAAGCATGCAGACAAAGATGCTCCCAATTAACCTATGCAAATAACTAATTAATAACATTGACACTAATAACGAAAAAATTACATGAATCCATAATTCTACATAGTAATTTAAGTAATGGCAATATCTCACAGTCGATAGATGCAAGCTAGTTTCTGAAATTGCATACAAATGCCAATTAACAATGCAGTATAATTAAGAAAGTAATACAGTTTTTGAGGTACCAATTCTCGAAGCGTGAAGAAACGCGGTTTGCAGGCATTTTATCTATGCAGTAACTTGACAAATATTTTAACATAAAGATCTACTGAAATAATATATTCTCGTAAAAAATATATTACGTGATATGATTAACACTACTGAATACTATATAATTGACATGGACCACTCCTGTGTGGTCTAACACGGCCACTGTCATCATGTCATAGGCCCACAGTCACTGCACCAGTGCGGCCCGCGGAACACGCACGTCGTGCGTCCCAATGCGTGTCCGCATCGTTCACCGAGTGATCCAACCGAGTACCTGTGGTGTCCCTAGAGAGATCTGTACAATAATGATAGGAATCAAGTCTTAGAATGTGTAGTAAATAGCCTTAGAATGTATCGCCCACGGGAAAATGTTCGTGAAATTCGCCCTTAGGGGATTGCGAAGTAATCGCAGAATAAATGCATACCATGTGAAAATTAAATTAGGTGTAGAGTATAATGGCTAGTGCATTTGTAGTGTTCTATATAATTTTCTGAGATTAATTGTGTGCCTAATCGAGCCAGTTAGTTACGTGGGAAATAATAAGTATTTCTTTCAAACTGACCGTTCCGGTCGTAGAGTGCCACAAAACTCAACAGACCTTAATTTCCCACCGCATAATCATGTTTTGTATTTAAATTAGCGCTATATTACGAACTCTTAACTCTCTACAGGAGTAAGAGAACTCACTCACAACGTTCCAGTGTCTTATGCGGATATATTTGAAGTTCTATGTTAATGAGGTCAGTTAATTACTTACCTCGCGGCGTGGAGCGAGCTCTAGGCAAGGACACCGCTCGCTCGCGCCATCTCCGGCAGTCTGATTCCACGGGTCTTAGGTGCTGCACGTGCGTCATGACACAGGGGACTTTCATACTTTGTACTTAACACTTAACTGCAATAACTTAACGTAATTTACTGGAACTTTTATTTAATTTACCAACAGTCTTCCCCGTATTCGCAGCACCCTTGTGTCAGCTCAATATACCGACACCTCAGGTTTAATAACCCTTTAAATTTTCGCGCCATTCTTGGCCTTTTTGTACCGTAACGGCCACTGGCAGTCCTTGTCAGTCAGGTGCGCTTAATTTGCATTGCATACATGTAACTGTGAACATTATTCGGCAATACAGTTTATTTGAGGTAATCGAATCTTGTGAGTTCTCATTTTTGTGTTGTATTTAGGGCCCTTTCCCTATCTAGGAAGTCATCGATGCCTCAAGGAGGCATCCTTCATTTATAAGGTAAAAAGGTAATACATAATAAGGCGTGCTCGGGAGCCTGAATACCCTGGTTATATATTACGTTTTCCTGTCAATTTGTACCGTGTGTGTCAGGGGATACAGCCACGTGATCGTTCAGCCCACGATCCTGAGAACTGTGACTTCGTACTCACCCAGTGATCTGGCGCCCATTCTACTCGAAAAAAACATGGGGAGTGGCTATGTCGGGGACACAGCCATTTGACTTGCGTGAATACGTCTATGTTAACGGGTATTTTACGTTCCGGGCATCGCTTCATTTGATCATATGGGGTTTAATGGATTTCACTGGATTGCACTTGATATGCTTTTTCCCACCGTATACAATTTTTGTATTTTGACTCAGCTTTTTGACGAGTATAGGTGGACATTGTGTTAAGATGCCAATTTTTTTTACTTTAAAGTCATTCATTTTCGCCATAACCACGACACACAAATGTTTTCTACGCTCAATCGACGGATCGCGGCGAGAGCTGTTGATTAAAACTTAAACGAGTGGTGTATGTATTTCGCGCCAAAAGTTATGCTATTCGGAAATTATGAGACGTGGCGAAACAAACTCAAAATGGTGGTGCCCCCTACCCCCCCCCCTGACCACTGCGATGCTTCGCTGTCCTCACTCAACATAACAAATTCTTTGATTATTTGGCAATCGAGTTGTGTAATTGAATTTTATATTTATAAAATAGATTCGGAGTTGCAATGCCAAACTACATCTTCCGATTTGGTTATCACTAGATTTTCTGGATTACCCATTATGGTTGCAAATTTAAATATTTTTCCTAGTCAAAAGAATATTGTGTAATATTCCTCTTTTCTTAACATACTTGCTGGATGATGTATGCATTACTATTCTCTACCCCTTAGGTAACGTTATATTATTAAACTATTCATGGTAGCATATGTGCACTTTTTCCAACATTGGGAAATCAGAAATTTCAGACAAATGGAAAACCAATATCTTTCAAAAGCAAACAGTAATATGAGTCTCGTCCACGGGATCTTACACATTCGCCTCCGAAGCATCAGAAAGGCGATATACGTCCTTCCTTCTCGTCAGGTTTTATACATACTTAACTATTATAATTTTTACTTCAACCAGGAGGCGGTGAAAAAACCATAAGTAAGAGTGCTGTATAAAGAAGAATGCGAAAAAACGTTTTTTTTTCAAAATTCTATTTAATTTATTAATGCAATAATAACTGTTATCTTTAACCAAAAAGGTTATCACACACAATGTTCATTTGTAAACTTTAAATTGTTTTAACAATTATCTCTAAAACCCCCTTTAAAATACTGTTTAAACACACAAATATAAAGATACATAACTTTTACCGTTCTTACGTAAACCCCTCCCCCCCATAAATATTTCAAACAGAGGAGAAATGTCCCTAAAGCCAGGTTCTCTCTCTCTCTCTATCTCTTACATAAGCCCTGAAAATGTATTTTTATACTAAATTCCTGGATTATAGAAGGCCCATTTCCTTCGAACTCTCCTTATACAAGAATAACCCAACTTTGAAGGTCTATAATATCAAAACCAAACAACCNCTCTCCTTATACAAGAATAACCCAACTTTGAAGGTCTATAATATCAAAACCAAACAACCTACAACTTTGATTGAACAATCAAATGAACAATGGAACCGTGAAGTTTGTTTACCATACATTCATAAATGTTTAATGCGACGACCATGAGTGGCCCGAACGACATCTACGCGATAATCAAACTCGTTCCACGCTCGTATCAGCATGTCCGGTGTTACGGTTTGGATGGCGTTCGTAACTCTCGGTTTGTGGCGGTGAGGGGGTAGCGAGCTCGCATTCGACACGTCAATGTGAAGGGGACTGTCTGATGTTTCCTTTATGTGCCCAGAACGAGGTAGACGATGCCTTCATGTCTAAGCTGGCTTATAGCGATGGAGCGACGTTCCATACAAATGGTAAGTTGAACCGGCACAAAGTGCGGATATGGGGTCAGGATCCTCCACATGAAACCACCGAACACGAGCGCGCTTCCCCCAAAGTGAACGTGTTCTGCGCTGTATCCTGATACTCTTTTTTCAGCCCAGTTCCAATGAAAAACATGAAAGGTTAAGTACGCATATAATCCATTTAATCCAGTATAATTATGTAAGTTATACCATAATAGTTAACAGTAAAAATATNTGGGGTCAGGATCCTCCACATGAAACCACCGAACACGAGCGTGCTTCCCCCAAAGTGAACGTGTTCTGCGCTGTATCATGATACTCTTTTTCAGCCCAGTTCCAATGAAAAACATTAAAGGTTTAGTACGCATATAATCCATTTAATCCAGTATAATTATGTTAGTTAAACCATAATAGTTAACAGTAAATATATAATCTATATTGTTGTTTATTACATTTTTTAGTTGTAANTACATTTTTAAGTTGTACTTCCTGTTGAACATTTGCATTTTGGCGACCTACAAAGACTACTGGACAATAAGACTTCGGAAAACGAGCGTAACGTGGATAAGGTATGTTAAACATCAGGTCAACAGCGCCCGGGAGGCTGAAACACTTTTTAAAGATAAAGTTAAGTTTAATGTCTCCCGTAAAGCTAAGAGAATGCCTATCCTAAAAAACGTAACTAACATAATTGAAGGCGGAAATGTCCCCGACAATTTGGATAAAGGAAATTTTCTCAGATATCTGCATTACAAGGTTTTTATTAGGCTTACATATCAACAGGATATTGCGTACAGTTTCGTTAATTTTCTAAAGTCGCTATTACTAGCTTTCCGTAACATATGGGATTGTATACAAAGCAAAATCACGACCTTTTGGTAGGTATAAATAAAAAAACTCAATATCGGTAATAAAGATGTAACAATACGATAATCCTTAAAGAAGCAATATGCTTTGCTGTTCCGAAAAAATTATTAAACAAATTTAAAATAAACCTAAGCAAAAATGGATAATTCCAAGATGGCTGATGGATATCCACCTTAATTGCTACTCTATATAAATATTCATCCTATTTTTTTTTTCAACGGGCGGAGTGGTCTAGAGAGGTGGTAAATATAATACAAATTTTGTAATACAATCTGGTATATACTGTAAAATGTTTTTGATATTTCTAGTGAAAAATTGTTTGTAACTTTTACAAATTCTTGTAAGAATACAAAGATATCTCCTGTAAAACTACTCGTTTGTAAATCTACAAGGGCTGTGTTTGTAATAGACGTCAAGACATATTTGTGCAATACTGACCCATATCCACGAGCTTCAGCATAAAGGCGGACACTCAACAACGTAAAACCGTATATAGATATTTGTGTGAAAACTATTGGCGATGTAAAGTTTAGTTGCTTGCAAAAAGAAATGTATTGAGAATTAAAAAAAAAAAACTAATCGCCCAAAAAACCCCAATAAATTGTAATAAAACGACAATTTCTTTTAATCGTGACAGTATTACTAATTAGCTGTTAATTTTCCCTAGCTACGCGGAACTATTAAAATGAAATACAGTATATTTTTATACTTCCTTAAGAAAATATAGTTAATGCAGTTCATGAAAGGAAGTCAGAGAATAATTAATTAAGTACAACTAATTATTTCCGGGAGATCTTTACTGATTCAACTTGCAATAATTACGGCGTGATGTGGTTGGTGGGGCTAGAGACCGAGGTAGTTGTGAAGGACAATCTGTAATGGTAGGACAAGGGTGCTCGGGACTCGCTCCCACACCCTAGCGTAAGACACACACCCCTAATCGTCGCTCGGAGACGCCGTTCAGGGAGGACCGACGCCGACTGACACCTCAGCCCTTAGCCGCCGTCTCCACCACACTCCTCCTTCACGCCCACCTTCTCCGATACCCTTGATTCCTATTGGCTTTCCCTTGTATCCTGGGTGGAGTTACTGCCGTTAGATAGTAGTGGAATTGCCGCAACCCCACTGTGTCAGCCAGACCCAGACATTCTACGTACTTATGCAGATTCCTGCATTCTCAGTAGTTGCATTACAGTCGCTGTACTTTGTGAACATTGTTTTAATAAAAGTAGTTGGCCGCATTCCTGCCTAACCCGGCCTTGCTTCTTGTGTAGTAATAATAACAAAATGTATTCTTCTTAATGAAATAACTTACTTATTTAAAGAAGCAGGTATAAAGAGAGTTGCATAGTTGCAGTAGAAACTGTAATATTCTGGTTAACATTTTGTACATACTTACAGATATATTTAATATAAAATAAGTACAGCAGACGGAAGTTAAGTTGGTATTGTGGTTAAGGTTGTGGTTTAGTTTGACAAGGGTTTTTGGTTCTAGTCTCCGTGCTGGCAAAGCGAAGTTTTTATTTTTCAAAAATTATATTTTGATATGTTTATTTTTTAATTATTCTCGGTTATTAATTCATCAGATTTATTTTCTACAAGAAAGAAAATAAAAGTATGTACACTTCTCAATAATGTAAGTTATAGGTAATATAAGTATATCATCTGTAATATCCTAACCTACTAATGTTATAAATGCGAAAGTTTGTGGGTGTGTGTGTGTAAGTTTGTTACCACTCGGTACCATAACAGCTGAACGGATTTTGAAGTAATTTGTTTGCAGATACATTAGTTTCTAGATTAGGACATAGGATACCTTATATCCCGAACAATTTTATGGTTCCAATGGAATAACAACAAAAGGTAATTCTGCAACGGCTGGGAACGTGTAATACCAACATACACCAAGCTGTCTGGTATGAAACTAGATGGCGCTGACTACCCTTAAAACACGCAAGCGTTTCATTTGCGAGTCAAAGTTGAACATCAAAAATTATAGTTCTCTGGAATCTTTTTGTGTTGGCGGTCGGATGCAAAACCATTTATGTTGTATACAAACAAATTTTCTACTCCACTATCTTGTAATATTGTTGTATTAGAGATGTATGAATGTGGATAAAGCGAAGGAGGAAGGTACATCAAGATCGTAGTAAATGGAGGTCCATAACCTCTGCCTATCCGTCTGGGAGACAGGCGTGTCGTGTATGTATGCATGTTATATGTGATAATAGATTCCTTATTTACTATCATAAAATATTGTAATTGCATTTTCCAAATTAATTTATTAGAGTATCGCTGTAAAAACTAAATTCTACCCGGGAGAAGACGGGCTAGTTACAAGTACATGTTTGACAGATTTTACGAGAAAACAACCTGTAGTTTTACAAGGAATTTCCTCGTCACTGGGTTTCCAAGGATTTTTCTTGTAAAATTATAGACAATATTTAGAGTGTTATGTTTGAAACTAGTAATTTGTATTTTCCTATCTTAATTTCCATTTGAGTATTCTGTAACTGTGAAAGTTCAGGTGGGCAGTATCATTTCATTTTTACGCNTATTTTGCACTTCATTCTATAGGGTACAAAATTCTATTTGTGTGTATTTTTGTTGTTGTTTATAATTGTTCCATATATATATGTATATGTAATATGCGATACATACATATCGCATATTATATATATATATACTTATTTAAGGAAATCTCTTTTTCCACATATGTGAATAAAAAATAAAAAAAATAATTTTTTCGTCTTTCAGACATATGATGTGTCATGCTAGGATAATGAATTTTTCTGCATGTCTTGTAAATAACAACTCCCACTGTTTTCTCATCTCATTTTTGGCTCGTTTCGATACGATATTCAATTAGTTTTATCTGAGGTGACCAGCGAGTGAAGATATATTCTGCAAGAAGTATTAGACCATGAAGCTGTACTCGTCATAAGTTCCGGACGGTAACAGCCGCTAAACAAGTACTAGTAACAGAGAACTAGACTGCAACACATGGCGAAATGAAGTAGAAAATATCATTACCAATGTATCGGTGTTCCGTACTGTAAATTCCACTTTAATACCTTAATTTGTATGTCTACTTGTAAACCCTTCGTCTGCTGTTTAAACTGGCAATCGAGTAATGAACTAAATTTGCGTAACAAAAAATCTGCCCATACGTTACCTGATACCCAAATTTAGAACACCAAATATTTTATCAAAGCAATAAGTATTTGTTATTAAAACATGGAACTGAATGCATATTTTATTTAAAGGAGGCAGCAATAAAACTCATGCTATTAAATGCATTTGCAAGTTTTTTGTTCATTTTAAAAATAATAAAGCATCAAAATACATGAAAATTTAAAAGGTTTATTTTCGAAATAAATTATTTGTATTGTTTCTGTTGCAAATTTTTTAGCTTAATGATCTGCGAGTGAAATTTAATTCAAAACCCAGCGAGAGTGAACAGAATTTGGAAAATGTACGTTTATGATAAGTATCATAAATATGACATAAAATATGATATTTAATATTATTTTGTATATCCAGCGCAATGTTGTAGTCATTAAATATCACATTACATGGGAAATGGGCTAATGATTTCTATCGCTTTGTACAATGATTAAGTATATGACATATAATTCAATCTGCAGTATTAAAACTCTCCTAGAAAAACCAAACTATCATGTTTGATAAGTCAGAATTTCTAAACAGAAAAGTCACACAAGATAGTGCCACGATCGCAGTAATGCATAAGAGTTTTGTGATTAAATTTCAAAGCAACAGCTGAAATATGCAATTTGCTATCACCTTAGGCAACAGAGGTAACCTTTATTAAACAAATTTTAGCGTTTCCTTGGACTGACATCACCGAAAGAGCAGACAGACGAATAATGGTTTTCTTGCTCGAGTAGAGTAAGTTTACCGTGGATTAAAAATAGCTGGGCAACAAAAAACCTTTGTTTTTATATTCGTACGCAATAATATTACTTAAAAGAACTATTTCGTCCTCAAAACATTTTCAGACAACATATTTTTTTATCATAATGATATGTCAAAACCACAATTTCAATTCTTTTAAGACTCATAAAAAATTAAAAATTTATAATTTGCCGAATTGAAATAATTTTCATTTAAATAACATACTAATTGAACCTTTAAAATATCTTTCTTATCATGCTATGAAATATTTTCGCAATTTTTAAATATTGTTCGAAATAAGGAAAGTTTAGCATATTTTTTTTATATGTAGCTGTCTATAACGTTTTGTAAAATAAATTTTGCTAGCATATCCTACAATTAATTGAAAAATTGCCTCTATATAAATTACTCTTGTTAAGTTTTGTGTCAATGTTTACGTTTGTTTTATTTGTAAGTCTCAAATTCACAAACTTTGGTAATTGTGCCATGGAATGGTGCAAAATCCTACGAAATCTAAAACTTGTAATACCAGGAACTATTACCTGTAATTTACGCCCACAAATATAAAATAATAATGATTGTGGTGAGCACCAGCCTTAAGTGCAGAACAGCGGGGCCGCGGTTGTGGGAGTGGCTAGCAGATCAGCGTCCCACCTAGACGATCCAGGTGCGATCACCGGCTTCTGCGTCTCCACTGATGTCACCTACAAAGGCACATTCTGCAGGCAGGTCTTTCCCCCTCCCCAAGAATGTATTCCTCTTCAGTACGTCGGGCTGGATATACGTGTATAAAGATCTCCACAGCTCGACTGAAATTACAGGTTCTTATCGATTCCTGTGACCAAGGTTATTCACAACCATCAGTGTATTAGTACAACAAGATTTGTGCTTGAAAAACATATTCGGATGGATAAAAAAACAACACGTCATTTATTTGTGAAGGACAGTATTAAGTTGTTCACAAGTTGCCCCCATACCCGTTGTAGATACCTTTTTCTTGGGACAATTCACCTTCTTCACAGACCTAAACTTCCTCAACCATTTCAGCTGCTAAGCTCTCTCTCAACTCTAATCTCATTCTTACTCATTAAATAAATGGACTGGTGTGGGTGGGTGGGCCAACGACCTCGGTGTATATGTGCTTTAAGAAAATGGCTAAATACCAATATTTATCAAATAATATCACTTACGAAGAGTAACCTACCTGTAAAAAATTTTCATTTTCTCTATTCAGCTGTTAGAAACCCAGGTTTCCAGGGGAAGATACCGTTGTTCTAGGAACTTGTCGGCCAACAATCAGTCGTTTAATCACTCAGAACGGAGGAGCGGTCATCCATAGTAAGATATTTGCCCATTTAATACAGAGAGAATATACAGGTGTATTATATATATTTTAAAAATTGTGGTGGCACCCTCAAAAAACCTTAATACTCTCTTAACATTAGCAAGGGCCCAGGGGAAAATATAATACCAGCCGATAACGTCGTCTTTGTACTAGCATATATGAATAGTAAATTTAATATGCTTTAGGCATATATTTTTATATAAGCATAAGTGATGTAAATTAATTTTAATACCTTACGATTGCATAAATGTTTTTATTACCATATAATATGTACATAGGCGTCTAAAGTAGGCATTTGCGACGTTATATGCTTGTATTATATTTTCTTCGGGGTCTGGTTGGTGTGAACAGTGTATAAAGAATTTCTGAAGGTGATCGCACATTTTTTAAAAAATATACATAATACATCTGTATATTCTCTTTGTATTAAAAAGTCAAATATCTTCCTATGGACGACCAATCCTCCATTCTTAGTGATGAGCTGACTGATTTTCAGCCGACAAATTCCTAGAATATTAATATCTTTCACAGGGAAACTTGTGGGTTGAAATGCGTTTCCGACAGCTGACTTGAGAAAATCATAATATTTTCACACGTCGGTTACTCTTCGTCACTGATCTGGCGCAAGGCATTATTAACATACTTGAAGGTGTGCCTGAACGAAATCGATTTGGTTCAAAACCTATTTTATGCATATTAAAAATCATATATTCACGAACTGATCGTTATCTCTGTCATATTCGACAATAAGGTTTTCATATTACATTTTTTCGTAATAATTCAAAGTGATGTTTTTCCATCGAGCTTGGTATCGACATCAGTAGTAATTCAACGATTATTTCCCGAGTCGTTACATAGCTATTTTTTATTTACATTCCTCTGTTAATCACAATCAAAGCGATGCTAGTTTGTGGGCTTACATGCAGGACTAAATTAAACACGAAGTAAATGGTGACTGCAACACTGAACAATTACTAACCACAAATTGTAGAAGATGACATGTAACTCTAAAGTGACACATGAGTTTAGCTGTTTGATTACCGACCCGGGTTTTGCATCTTTTTTAGTGATATATGTCCGTGAATTTCTGACTCTGAGATGTGTTCATACGCAGAAGTAATACATATTCAAGCTATTTTCTATGGAGAAGCATGGCGAAGCGATATGAGCTCGAGATCCAAAACCATAAATAATACATAATTTTCCTTCCACTTATAAAGAAGATTAGACAGTTTTCGAAAATTGTTGGAATGTATTGAAACGTGGATGTGTTATATTGTATATACGTAAAATTGATTGCAAAAAAGAAGTCGGATTAAAGAATAGAAAGCGTAAAAATACATAGCAATGGAAATAAGCAAAGCAAAAAAAAATGTTCTCAAACCAAAATATGGAATAGTGTTGCCCTTAGCGAATAATCATTTTAATATTTATTCTACTTCCCAAAGTAGGTAGGAATATTTGTAATTACGCTTCCCAATAATGAACAATAGAATCGACACCTACTGAGAACTGACCATTCCTCCACAGACCTGAAGCACGTGACCAACCGAGACACACTACACATTGTGAAACTAGTATATACAATGTGTTTCTAAAACATGTGTACACACATCAACAGTGTGTTTCTGAGGAAAATATGATACTAACATGACAGTACTACTTTTATTGTCAAGTGATTATTATGGGTGCTGTGTGACCCTGAAAAATTCTCATATAAATAGAATTACCCAGTTTTTTGTTTNTTGTCAAGTGATTATTATGGGTGCTGTGTGACCCTGAAAAATTCTCATATAAATAGAATTACCCAGTTTTTTGTTTTGCCTACCTGGTATTCAACATATCTGCTGTTTTGAATGGTCAACATGAATTATTTCCCAAATGTTTCAGCTGAATATATTCCGACAAGATGACGTTTTTGTTAATTCCGATGGGTTAACTCACAGGATGTCTTTAAAAATTACGTAGATCAAATTGTTAACGAACTTTGATGGAAACTAAGGTGACCAACAGACATTTCCAAAAGTAAGGGGGAAAATATTATCAACCACGTTTATATAAAACTCTANGAACTTTGATGGAAACTAAGGTGACCAACAGACATTTCCAAAAGTAAGGGGGAAAATATTATCAACCACGTTTATATAAAACTCTAGTCTCATATTTGTTGCTTCACATGTGTTTTCTGATATTTAGGCTTAAGGCTGGTGCTCACCGAAATAGTAATTATTTTATATTCGTGGGCATAACTTATAGGTACTAGTTCCTGGTATTACAAATGTTAAGATTTTGCAGTTTTTGCACCGTTCCATGTCACAATTACGAAGATTGTGATTTTCAGACTTACAGATAAAACAAACGTAAACACATGCACAAAACTTAGCAAGAGTGATTGATGTAGAGGCAATTTNCTTAATAATTTAAAGATATGCTCAGCAAAATTTATTTTACAAATACTTATAGTCAGCTACATATATAAATAAAGATTCTAATTTTTCTTTATTTTGAACAATATTTGAAAATGCACAAATATTCCTAAGCGTGATTAAACAGATATTATAAAGTTCCACAAAGTATCTTATTTAAATGAGAATTATTTCAATACGGCAAATAATTTCATTTTTTTTACGAGTCGTAAAAGCACTAAAATTATGGTCTTGGCATATCTTTTGGAAATAAATGTGTTGACTGAATAGTTTTTATTTGACGAAATAGTACTTTAAGTAGCAGTTTTGTGTACGATTATAAAAACAAAGGTTTTCTGTTGTCAAGCATTTTTTAATGCACGGTGAACTTACACACTTCGAGCAAGAAAACTGTTATTTGTCTGTCTCCTATTTCGATGACATAATTCCAAGGAAACGCTAAAATATGTTTAATAAAGGTTACCTTTGTTGGCTAAAGGTGATAGATAATTGTGTATTTCAGCTGTTACATTGACATTTAATCACAAAATTCTAATATACGTTATTGCATCCGTGGAACTATCTCGTTTGACTTTTCTGTTTACAACTTCTAACTCATCAAACATGACTGTTTTGTTTCGTCTAGAAGAGTTTTAAATGTGCAGATAGGATAATATGTCATATACTTAATCATTTTAAAAACGATGGAAATCATAAATAATTATTCCGTTATATACAATGCTCCATGACTACAATATTGCGCTGCATATATTATTGATAATGTTAACTTGAATTAAACGTAAATATCATATTTTTAGTTATATTTATGATTCTAATTAATAATCGTACCTTTGCCAAATTCTGATCACTCTCTCTGGATTTTGCCGTATATTTCATTTGCAGATCATGAACCTACCATAATATACAACAGAAAACAACATAAATAATTTATTTCGAATGAAAACCTTTTAGATTTTATTATTGTTAGATACTTTGTTACTTTACAGATGAACATAAAACTTGCAAATACATTTAATATCATGCAATATTGCTGCCTCCTATAAATAATATATATATAAAATTCAAGTTTAAAATAGCAAAGACTTATTCCTTTGTTTATATATTTGATGTTTTAAATATCAAAGGCTCTGAATTTGCGTGTCAGGTAACGTATGGTCTAGAATATTGTTACACATATTTAATTCAGTACACGATTGGGAGTTAAAACAGCAGACGATGGGTATTACAAGTAGACATACAAATGAAGGTATTTAAGTGGAATGTACAGTGCTGAAAACTGATACACCAGTATTGAAAGTTTCTACTTCATTTCCCCATGTGTTGCAGTCTAGTTCTCTGTTACTAGCACTTGTGTAGCGGCTGTTACCGTCCGGAACTCATAAGGAGTACAACTTCATGGTCTAACATTTCTTGTAGAATATATCTTCACTCGCTGGTCACCTCAGATAAAACAAATTGAATCTCGTTTCGAAGCGAGCCAAAAACAGATGAGAAAACAGCGGCAGTTATTATTTACAGTTTACATGAATTAGGACATGCAGAAAAATACATTATCCTAGCATGAATCAACATATTTCTAACTGATGAAAAAAACTTTTTTAATATTTTTTATCGATAAGTGTGGAATAAGAGATTTATATATATATATATATATATATATATATATATATATATGATATGCGATATTCATATAGAAAATGTTTAAATAGCAACAAAATTTTCACAAATATAATTTTGTACTGTTGTGGAATTAAATGTTAGGAACTAGACGGAGCCGTAGAAATTAAATGATACTGCACACCTTACTTTCATAGTTACAAAATATTCAAATGGATATTACGATAATATAATCGAAACAACTTTTGTCAAATGTAAGACTGTAAAATTTTTTTGTACTTTTACAATGATAATGTTTGGAAATCCAGTTACCAGGAAATTCGTTTTTAAAGCTACAAGCAGTTTTCTTGTAAAATCTGCAAAACACATATTTGTAATATTACAAATTCTAGCCTTTTATTACCTATAAATTACATTATTTGAAAACTGCATATTTTTTTATTTGTTTTCTTGTAGAAAGTTAAAGTTTTAAATTATTTACGGCAAATAAAAAAAAATTAATTAAAATTAGATTTAAAAAAATAAATTGCCAGAACAGTGACTAGATCCCACACCCCTTGTATATGTTATCCACATCCTCAACCATAAGACCAACATAACTTGCATCTTAAGGATTTATTAATTAATTGAATATACCGGCAAGTATGTTCTCAATGTTAACCAAAACATTACCTTTTATATCGCAGTTATGCAACTCTATTTATACTTACTTCTGCAAATATGGAAGTTATATTATTAAGAAGAATACATTTTGTTACGATTACCACTCAAGAAGCGAGGCCGGGTAAGGCTGGAATGCGGCTACCTACTATTATTAAAACACTATTCACAAACAACGGCGACTCTAATGCAACAACCGAGAATGCAGGGATGTGCAGAAGTACGTAGAATATCTGGGTCTGGCTGACACAGTTTGGTTGCGGCAGTTTCATCAAAATCTAACTGCATTTACCCCGCCCGCGATACAAGGGAGAGCCAATAGGAATCAAGGATATCGGAGAAGGTGGGCGTGAAGGAGAAGTGTGGTGGAGACGGCGGCTAAGGGCCGGGGTGTCAGTCGGCGTCGGTCCTCCCTGAATGGCGTCTCCGAGCGGCGATTGGTGGTAAGTGTCTTACACTAGGGTGAGAGAGCGAGCCCGGAGCCCCTTATATCCTGGTCCTCCCATAACTGATTGTCCTTTACACCTACCTCGATCCCTAGCCACACTAACTACATCACGCTGTAATTATTGCAAGTTGAATCAGTAATGTTCCTTCCTAATTAATTTGATGTACTCAATTTATTATTCTCCTACTTCCTTTCATGAACATTATTAACTTTATTTACTTCATTAAGTTTAACAGTTTACTGTATTTTATTTTAAGAGTTTCGTGTAGCTAGGAGACATTAACAGAAAGCGAGTAATACGGCCACGATTGATTGAAATAGTCCTTTATTACAACTATTTTATTCATTTTAGGCGTTTTACGTTATTTAAATTAATGATTTATTTATTTTTGGCACACAACTTTACTATACATCAC
The DNA here is from genome assembly GCA_002778355.1 of Clitarchus hookeri. Lineage (NCBI taxonomy): Eukaryota > Metazoa > Arthropoda > Insecta > Phasmatodea > Phasmatidae > Clitarchus > Clitarchus hookeri. Next base: position 14,204 of record NQII01010181.1, on the reverse strand, counting down.
CCATAGCTTTCACACAAACACCTGTATATTGTTTTGCGTTGTTGAGTGGCCGCCGTTATGCTGAAGCTCGTGAATACGGTCAGTATTCTACAAACATTTCTAGGCGTCTACTTTAAACTCAGCCCTTGTAATTTTACAAACAAGCAGTTTTATAAGAGAAATCCTAGTATTGTTACAAGCATTTGTAAAAATTACAAACAATTTCTCAGTAAAAGTTACAAAAATTATTTACTGTGTATAACAGATGGTATTACAAAATTTTTATTTTATATACCACTTCTCTAGACCACTGCGGCGTTAGAAGAAAATATATGATGTAAGATATCAGGAGTACGAATTAAGGAGTATAAGTCCCCGCCATCTTGGACTTACCCATTTTTTCTGTAAGTTTCTCTTAAATTAGTTTAACGAGTTTATCGGCATGGTACAGCATATTGCTTCTTTAAAATTTATCGTATTGTTACATATATATTACAGATATTGAGTTTCATAATTTATAGCTGCCACGATTACGTGATTTTTCTTTGCCTGCAATCCCATATGTTACGGAAACCAAGTAATAGCGTCTTTAGAAAATATACGAAACTGTGCGCAATATCCTATTGATCTGTAAACCTAATAAAAACCTTGTAATTCAGATAGCTGAGAAAATTCCCGTTATCCCAGATGTCGGGGACTTTTCCGCTTTAAATTATATTTGTCACAATTTTCAGGACAGGTATTTTCTTAACTTTTCGAGAGACATGAATCTTAACGTTATCTTAATGAAATGTTTCTACCTCCCGGGCGCTGTCGACCAGATATTTAACATACCTTAATCACGTTATGCTCGTTTTCCGAAGTCTTATCGTCTAGTAGTCTTTGTAGGTCGCCAACCTGCAAATGTTAAACATGAAGTACAAGTTAACTTATATGTTATAACTTGCCTATTGCTATTGATTAAAAGGAATTATATTTATATTTAAACATTTATGTCTTTCGTTGGAACTGGTTTAATGTTATTTAAAGTTGCCAAAACTATTTTTGCACATATTAATATCGGCTTTGGTACAGAGATCGCCGAGGGAATTTCAACGCCATTTAATTCTTCACAGCTGCACAGTTGTCTTGATCAAATAGTTTAAACAGTCTGTTTATTGTTAAGAGTAAATGCAGCAAATACTGCCCACCATAACATGTTATATTTCCGGTTGAATTAACCTAACGTTATTAATAATTACGAACCTTCATTAAGTCTGAACGTAACAAGAAATAAGCCTTGAAACTACCAGAGTACGAACCATACAGTAAATATGGGTCAATAGAACAGTGCCAAGCTTAATTTTACTACTTACACTTGGAGTTTAAAACTATTTTGCTTACGACTTACATTTATAAGTTGTTAAAATCATAAAAATTCAATTTATAGCATTTGTGGAAATGTTGTTATACTAGTTATACTAGTAAAAACATCATAATTTCCAAGTCCCACCATCACAGTTTCTTTATAAAATACATTTATTGCATTGCTTTCTTTTCTAATTGAGTATATAAAAAGTAAAATGTAAAATTAAAAGAGAAATTTCGTGACTGATATATATTAATTTTTATATTACGTAGTATATAAAAAAAATTTAAAATTCGTCATAAGTAAACGGTTAACTCGTTATAGTTTGAGGAACACGCAAAGTCAGTTAACATCGTTCTTGAAGCTCTGTTCAATATTCGTTGGTTTGTCTTTCATTTTTTGCTTGTAGGTCGTGAATCTGCAAATGTTTAAATGTACAATGAAGATAATTGAAATTCAAAGCCAAAAAACTTCAATTACAATACTAACTATGGGCTATCACATTTAAAAGCTGAAATATATTTATGCCTTCATTAATTTTCAGATGTTTGCCAAGAGGTTATTCATATGTCGTGAGTAATATAGGTATTGAAAAAGTGTGAAGGGCAGCGTTTCTAGGTTTTCCCATGAGGTGAACCCATTTCCAGTGGATTTAGTGCACCAAAAGTCTTTTTTACATCACTCTACAAAGACGAACACATCTAGGGTTTTAGGAAAAGGAATATCATTTTTAAATCTACGTATTAAATAAGTTTTTGCCTTACAATAAATACCCACACAAAAATGTCAGAAGAAATTTGAAAAAAAGAAGGAAAAAAAGTGGAATATTAAAATCCTTTTGCAATGCGTTGTTCATGAGTGCAATGTAATTTATTATGGTTGGACCTGTCGTATGTTTTTTTGTGAAATAGACGTTGGTAATGTGCAGACTAATGCTTCTCATGAGAAATTAACAACTCCAGTAATGCCACAGAACAAGCTAACATTCCTCCAAACTTTACAAATATATATTTCTGACATTGAGGATTTTTAAATACTTATATATATATATATATATATATCATTTAAACTTATTTGCACTTGCATGTAAACATTTTATGAAAAACTACAACACGTTTATTTGGACATTGGTTAGTTTGATTGTAAGATCACTTTCCTGTCTGTGAATGTGACGTGTATATGTTTGTACATTGGAGTGTAATTCCATAAAACATTTGAACGCGTGAACCGAATTTCACTAAACTTGGTACATTTGTAGAACTAAGTAACGATATCCAACTTTAGAAATCATCGATGACGCCAGGCTCATACTTTAAAAATGGTGGCACTTTAAATATTTAAGGAGCTATGTCTTTCTGCGGGAAATATTCAAACGATATTCCCAAATTTAGTGTTTTTATAGTGAAATATGTAGGCATTGCATTTTTATGTGGATATTGTTGTTGATCAGACAATTTGGAAGAAAGCACTACATGAATAAATATAGCATTTAATATATAATTCCAGAAATCCTGTACTGATTCTCGTCACATTTGGCACGTAAATAATGTTATTGTATGCCATGTAACCACATGTAACATATATCGATAAGGCACTTTTTTCGAAAATGCAACCATACAGCTATTTTATCTTAGTGTGCTAAATCACCGAAACCATATAATCAACCTCAACTTAATATTGTATGCTTGCAGAATACAATTATATAATGTGTCTACATGAAGATTACAGTCAGCAATTCTGTATAATAAAGACACATTATATAGTGAATTTGTCAAATGTTCAGAGAAATACAGTAGAAAGTACTTCGTTTGGCAAGCAAGTGGCACCACAGCAAGCCATATAAGTTAATATGTTTAAAGTCGGCCAGAATCCTATTTTCAAAACGGCAGCAATATAAAAATATTTGCTACGAAACTGCTAAACTAATTTCAACTTAACTTTGTAATGTGGCTAAATCTATTACTACCAACAAATATGGATTTACAAAGCCCATGTTTTCAATAATTTTGTAAGATAATCCTGTATATTAAATAATTTTTTGTGTCATATATTGGGAAAAAATAAAGCCATTGCGATCAAATTTGGCAAAGAAGTTGTACTATCATAGGCCATACTAATTTATTTGTTTTAAGTGGGCCGGACAGCCATTATGAAAATGGCTGCTACATAAATATTTTAGCTAAGTATGTTTTTATTAAACGTGGTTATGTAAACCATTATAAATTAATTTTATATGCTGACAGTATGTATTATAAGCTTCTCAAACAAAGCATCTTGTTTAGGAAATGTTGTACGATAGCAATAAATAATTTAATGATGTTATTCTGCCATATCTCAGGAACCTATCAACCGATTTCCTCCAAAATCTTTGCACAAATAGAGCTACAGTAGGCAATTAAATCATATATGTTTCAAATGGCTAATTTTTTAAAATGATGGTCCTGCAAATATTTCACTTTATTAAACCTTATAATTTATATATTTATATTGATAACGTCTAGATGGTGCTCCGAATCCTACCTTCGTAATACAGTTGATTGCACGCTAGATTATGGACGAAGTTTTCTGGGGTAGAGCACTAGGTAAGGTACATATGTTTTTGTAGATGTATCACTACTGCTGCATTCAATTTCTAAAGGCATTCCTGTCAATGAGACGTTAAGGCCTACTTACCACCTTAGCTCTGAAGAACTTCGTTAAAAATTATTTGCGTCCATGTAGAGGAAAATAGGCTGTTTAGTAATATCAGTAAATTATTGATTTTAAGTAAATAAATATAAAATTATCATACTTTTGTTACGTCTTCAATATTTTCCTTCAGGGATTCGATTTTTCCATCGTGCTGATTAATTCGTTCTTCGACTCGTAAAACCTGTCACATAGAATATATTACAAAAAGGTATTACTTTCACAGTATTTTCATAATTGAATTACATTTTTATTAACTGGCGGACAAGAGAAGCTGGTATCAGAATGTATAAATGATAGGATCAATTGAAATGTAACATTATACAGGTAATACACTGAAGAGCAAAAAAACTGGTACACCTGCCTAATATCGCTTAGGGCACACCCCAACACGCAGAAGTGCCGCAAGACGACGTGGCATGGACTCGACTAATGTCTGAAGGTATGCAGGAGGCAATTCACAACATGAATCCTGCAGGGCAGTCCACAAATCCAATCTGCGCCAATTTGAGAAAGGATTGCACGTCTGTAACGTTTAATGATTCTCGTAAGTCGTCATTTGCCCCGTTCTTTCACGATCTTTTTTCGGCCACAGCGATGTCGAAGTTGTGATGTTTTACCGGATTCCCGATACTCACGGTACACTCGTAAAATGGTCGCACGCCAACATCCAAATGTTATCGCTACCTCGGAGATGCTATGTCCCATCTCTCGTGCGCCGACTATAACACCCCGTTCAAACTCACTTAAATCTTGATAACCCGTAATTGTAGCAGTAGTAACCGATCTAGCTGCTGACAGCATCGCGTTACTCTAATTGTTTCCATACCTCTGTTATTTGCATACGCACGCCTATGCCAGTTTTTTTGGCTCTTCAGTGTATATCAAGCCAGTTAGGTACATTATAATGATTAGGTTTGACTACCATCTCATTTATAAACCGACTTCAACAAAGGGCGTAGGTTTTCAAAACATTTGAATTTTATTATTTAAAATATATGAATTTAATATGGAAGGTCAATTATTAATAGGTCTCTACGAGCTCAAATAATTAAATTGAGTAATTAAACACCAACAATTGCATATATATAAAGCAGCAAAACTGTCAGTAGACGACACTACAGTAAATATATGCAAGTTCACAGCCAAACGTGATAATTATTTCTAAAGTTCAAAATATACTTGTATTTAGTTTCCTGTAGCTTGTAAGTACAAAAGAGAGCAATTCTTTATAGTTGCACGTATTTGAGAATGATCCTGTGGACACTACCCTTACACTCTTTCCTTCTCTTTCTCTATTGGCAGCATCTACGTTTGTTGGTTATATACTCACTGTAGCTGTGAGCGTGTGCAGGTCTGTCAAGGCGTCACTGCTCTGTCTCTGCTGGCATAAACCTTCTTGCAATGTGTCGCCGAAGCATTTCAGGACTTTGATAAGTTTTCTCATGGCGATGATGAGGACTGTCGCCGTATGACCCAGCTGTAATCAGAGCACAGGAATTTTTAAATACCAACTCGTGCTTAATATCCTAGCTAAATACATTCTGGTGGTGCCAGTCTACTTGCACCGTCATCAACACTTTCCTTACATATCGGCAGTTGGGTTAAGTGATGTTCATTGAAAAATTGGTTGTTTTCTCGGTTGATTTTTCTGTAAAAATTCTATTCTAAATTATAATTTGTAGTAAGTCTGAATTAAAAAAACAGCACACAAATATTCGTTGCCAACAAATAATAAAATTAAATTTGAAGCCATTTTGCGATATACTTTATAATCGAAAAGTAAGAGTCATCTGTAGAGACAACAGCAAAACCTACGGCAAACTGTTTATATCAATGGATCGTAAATGCGAAGGGCAATACTGAAGTTGTGTATGTGATGACTGTTTGATGCGGCAGACATGACGTGGCAGAGAATTGTATTGTAAAATGCTTATTAACTTCCCCCGGTGTCATGTCTGAAGTCTTATAAGGAGACGGCTTACAAACTAGATAATAACCCAAATTAAAATTAACAACCACGCCCTACCTAGGATTAGAACCCAGAACCTCCCGCACCCCAGACCGGCGGCGCACCAACCGACTGCGCCACGGGAAGTCAGCCACAGCCGAGAAGGAGGCATTAGGTTACAATGTGGGAATTCCTTTCTGAGCTAGAGACTCTCCAAGGATCAGGAGTATCAGACCTAGTATAACTGTGTGGAAGATAATAGATTGTTGTAACACAGAGTCCTTTGCAGGGCAATTGTATTCCCTACTGCTCCTATGTAGGCAACGATTTTCAAGACTGACGAATCTATTGTGATAATGCCGGAGTTCAGTTGCGATAAAATATGTAGTACTTACTGAAATATAGTTATTGCCAGAGTTTTGGCGTTGCAAAGAGTAACGCAGCAGAGCCAACATGACAGTGCGTGAGTTATTCAGCAGAGTATGCGTATGCACACTATACTGAGTGAGTACACTCCGCACTGCATATGTGAATGCAGCAAGATTCAATAGCAACACATCTACTACAAAGAGAAGAATGCTTCGTTTCTGATAAAACCTGAATTACAAACTAGTTACAGTACTATTCACTGCACACTTGTACGCACTGAATAATATATGATCAGAATCAACATGACCTATTCACGGGCGAGTTAAAATATTAGCTTTAACAAATAAATGTTATTTCCTTGTATCAAGAGCGTCACAGCTGTATAACGACGTCGCCTTTACTGATGTTTGTGCCGCAGTGTATCAGAATGTTAGGAGCCGCAGAACCAGCGGTAAAGTGCAATTCTGAAATATTAGAAGATATTTCTGATCACTAGTTTCTCAAGCCCCCTTCCTTGTTATTGTTTCATAGAAAGGCTCGGGATCCGCAGATTCATGACCAACCTACAGGAGTTGTAGATATGTGGCANGACCAAGCTACAGGAGTTGTAGATATGTGGCGTGCTTACCGAGCCTTCGCCCTCTGTACTGAGTCCTGGTGTTACAGCGGACATCAGCAGCAGCAAGGCCAGCATGGATATGCTACTGGCGGCCATGGCAGATTCTCTCCTGTCAACAAGTGCATTCTCTCATAATAACTAGCTCAGTCACACACTTTCCAACAGTACACACATATTTATATGGCACATACTTGGCTGATTCTGCTGCCATATTTGGTCTGATGAAGGTTATAATTTAAAATTACGGCATAACAGAGCTTATTTAAATTGACTTCATATTGGTGTACACTTTTCAGTTGTCTAGTGGGTGCCGCAGAAACAGAACCGCAGAAGCTAGTTAATTGTAGACCTGACTCTAATATCGCACTACAATTTACATACACAAGTAAATAACTGGTTCCGATTTAGTTAATTGGTACCGATATCCTCATCTCGCAGTGCATACGTTAAGTAATAGGATAAACTAGAAATATTATTATCGATTTATAAATTTGTCATATCAGTTTATTGCATTTCACTCATGTATATATTTCTAAATCATTTTGGAGCAAATAATCTTTAAGTGACAACAGTTACTGATATTTCGAAGGTTATTTTATATATATATATTAATATATACATATATATAAAGATATAGAGATAGAGCCACTCACTGTTATATATACTTACTGACTGTTACAATTGTAATCAATGACGTTTATGTGTTCTCTAAACAATGTAACTACTTTTCCTATGTGTACGCGCGCAGTGCTCCAGCGATTCTTGCCACCAAGTGTGCAGCTGAGTCCTGCCATAGTTGTAGCTGGAACTAAGTAAATAAGTGTAATTTAATTAAACTCACTGCGTACAGTATTTTCACAGCAAAGGTTATCCATATCTTTGAGGCAAGCAATCCCGGGAAAAGAAACACTTCTTTGGAGCCCAAACAAATAAGTTATGGTAACCACAAAATTATTTTCTCATTGAAGACAACACAAAACTATTACTGGCACCAATAAAAATTGTTCCCAATTTCAACATTTTGTTGTAACCACAAAGATCTTTTGTGGTCAGCAATAAATTAATTGCGTTGGTAGGCAATACTGTGAGCATTTGTTAAAGAAAACCTCTTATGACGTTATCGGCAATGCTGATTTGTAGGTTTTACAAAAATGTTTTGTTGTTTCTTAACTTTGGTAGTTGCTATGGTTCAATGTCTCTTCAACAGAAGACAAGGCCTTTATTGAGGAACCAGCGATTGTTTGGAGTGGTTGTGGACAACCCTTGACATCAGAAATAAAATTTGCCGGACCAGGATTCGACCCGTAGATATTTGGAATGCTAGTTATATGGCGTCGTGCCCAGACAGAATGTGAACACTTCCAATACGCCAGGGAGCATGAAAATAATATATAACTGATGTAGTTTTACAGTCGCTGCAAATTCTTGTACTCTCAATGACACGAATGCTATTGCTGCCATCTAAATATCCGGTGGAAGCAAATAACTATATATGCAATAAACCACCATGTGCCATGATACAATGTACAAGTGGAAATTCTACAAGACCTGCTATCCGGACCTGCATGCAAGCAGGTATGGATGCAGTAGTTGGTTGAGTAACCTGTCGTACTATACAAGTAAAATATTCTCTACATGGTATACAGTTTGGCCAACCATAGTGTGGGTGGTGATAGGGCACAATTTGTGAAGACAGATGTCGTATAGTTTATTTCATTTTTAGAACATTATAAGGTAATTAAATAAGAGTAAAGTTAATTGAAAATAAACCTGGAAATATGGTTTATACATAACAATTTTTTTATCACTTAGAATATCCACATTTAACGCAAACTGTTACAACTATCTCAAATTAATCCACTCCATGCACTAATGGATATAATATAATCTGAGAGTGAAAAAAATTAATTTTTTTAATTTGTAGAAATGAATTAAAAAGTAGGATATAAGGATGGATTTCACTTACAACTTATGTGATATCTGTTAATACATTGAGTGCCGTTTTTTTGTGTTAACTGGATCAGTTTGTGTTAAACACGTATATATACCAGAATTGAAAATGTTTTGTTGTCTTATGAATAAACTACGCTTTCATCCTTTTTTCTATTGACTTCACAGTTTTCAATAGCCTTATAAATTTCCTCAAAGGGAAATAATTTATATGTAAACTAAGAGCTAAATTCACTAAGAGCGCCCTATCACCGCCCACTATCTGGTTGGCTAAACTTCCTATCATGTAGAGAACCTTCCACTAGAAATAGCACACTACTAATTAACGCAACCTTTATGTAAATGGCCTCAGTCGGCTAATTCTTCTATAAAACAATCCACACGAGCGGCTGTGCAGCTTCCATAAAGTCTTCCAAGGAAACTTCCATCGTGAAACACATCTTTACATAAACCCAATTTTTTGAATCATAATTAATAATATTTTTCATTCCAAATATGTAGTTTTTAAAATTACATTAGTTTAAATGACAATTTTGAAGAATCATCCAAAAATTAAAATAAAAGTTATTTTAAGAATATTATAGAACAGTTTTACTGTTGTGTGAGTGTGGAGATAAATCATTACTTTTACATATCTTTATACATATATGAAATATTCTTTGGGAATATTTTAGAAGGAGATGACAGATAAATAAAAAATATTTCATATGCCTCAAATGTATTCTAAATGAGAAAAAATCCAATATAATATGTAGTAGTAATTTCATATTAATTTTCCGATCTTCAAACATTTCCTTCAACAAATAACACATTAGGGTATTTAATTAACTCATAAATTATAGAGTTTCCATTTCCAAAATAGAAGGATGTTCATTCCCTACCATGGAATTACTTAAGAGTTGTTGAACGTGTCACAAATATAACTCAAAACAATATTATTTAGAAATACTGGTGCTGAAAATTAACTATCAAGTCAAATATTTTAATTTTATTAAAACTAGTAATTTTCATATTTTAAAACGCGTTTTCGGATTTATAAAATAAAACAATACATACTGTTTTAAATTTCTTTCTTAAAGGTTTATTTAATTATAACTCATTATATAGCAAATCGTAAAATTGGCAGAACGTTCAGTTGCTAAGAATTAGGCTGACAATGAAAACATCCTTATTCAAACTATTCAAATTACGAATTTTTTGAGGAAAAAAAGTAATTACTACTTTATAAATATATATATTTTTTTTTGTAATATCCTAAACGTTAATAGATTTAATAACTTGCCGTTTTAAGATAATTTATATTTCTGAAAGATTATTAAAATATATTTTAATATAAAAAACTATATAGTAATGTGAATTTCGACACGCCTAATTAAAGTTTTGTTATGTTTCACTTAACTAGAAGATATGACGCTCATCAGTAAGTACCTGACAGAAAAGAGATAGTTTAAAACACATTATGTGGGATATGGATTCTGAAGCAGGTTATTATTAAAAAAATGTATTTATGTTATCGTGATATTAGACATTCGCCTTATACAACTTTCTGTGGTCTCTGACGTCAGTCTCCCTCCGAGCTCTGGTCCCACTACAATGATACATATTTTCTTCCTGGGAACACTGTCGCTAAATGTATCAGACGGTTGTTACATCACGTGCCCTTCTTACACAATACAGGCTGATTCTAAAATCAATGGACAAACATTGAGGGGTGGTAGAGCTCACTAAAACAAACTATTATTGTATAGGAATATATATGGGCGGAAGTGACGCGTTGAGGGAAAAACACAAAAATAACACATGAAATGCAACACGTTGTTTATTTACAACGTCGCCGCTAAATGACTTTTTAAAGCAAAGATTATAATAATTGCTCAAAATGGCTACCACCGACATTAATGCAAGCTTGGCAGTGTCGGAGGAGTGATTGGCAAACAGATTCAAATACGCCGGGTATTTCACGCACGCGTGCAGCCGCACAGGATAGTCGAGTGACAAGGTCTTCAATGTAATCAACTGGAGTCTCGTTAATGAGGGCTTTCAAATACCCCCAATAGAAAAAAATCGAGACTTGATAAATCTGGCGGTCATGGTGGCCATCGGACTGGCCCACCACGCCCTCAACGCCTCAACGCGTCACTCCCGCCCATATATTCCTATACAATAATTGTTTGTTTTAGTGAGCTCTACCACCCCTCAATGTTTGTCCCATGATTTTAGAGTCACCCTGTACAGAGCAAGGGCCAACCAGCAGTACGGAAACCTACCATGAAACCTCTCGTTAACTCATCCGTTTGAAGGAATTCCTTACGACGGCATCTTAAAGGCATTACAACGCCTTGTTCGTTCTCCAGACTCAGTAACATACAAAACACTCACTACGCGCTGCCGTGACGACGTCTGGAGTGACGGGTTCACGTGCTGGTTTTCTGCCTATATCACGTACGTGAACCTTGTAACTGGCAAGACATGATGATCAAGTGTATAAGAGGCATATGTATAACAGCAATGTATGTTTCATATTACTGCATTCACATCTGCATGGTGCGATATTTTCCCTGCCAGACAACGTAGCCTTTATAATATCGTATTTATATATAACTTTTATAATAACATATTAACAGAATTTAAAAATGATGATTCCAATAGTTTGGTTAAAGCTGAAACTTGACCTACTGCGCCTCTGATATAACTACATAAGTACGTCAAGCGCGATCTGAAATCTGGCTAAAGTGAAATGTCATCATGATTACTGTATTATGGAAGCGCAGTAATGAAGCGATGCGTGACATTATGACCTCCAGTCATATGATGTTAGTTTGCTGAAATGAAATATTCAGAGTGGTCATATACGAATATCCTCCATGATTTTTTATTTTCCAGCCAATATTTTGCCGCCATATCGCAGTTAGCTATGTAACTAGAGCTGCTGTGTACGACTGTGGAAAATAAAATCAACAGATATAAATAAGGAATGAAAGAAAAATATATCTGATATGTCCGTGCGCGATATTGTGATATAGAATATTCAAACACACATATAGCTAACTTTATATATTTTATAGAGTTTATTATTATTTTGCATTGCGTTATTGAGGCAAAGTATTTTCACATGTAAAACGCTTAGAGAAAAATATATTTGTAATTTATTTCAATATGAAATGTTATACAATTAAAATACGCGATTTTTCAAGTTTTACTTATGCTTGAAATTTAAAATACAATCTGTGATGAAACAATCTGTTTGTAAACAAATTTCAAACGTTCCATTGTATCCGTGAAGTCCACAATCTAACAAACTTCATGATATTTACAAAACTTGAAGGACGCATACAGTTTTAGGAACACCTATATTGTTCACGCGATCCACAATAATAATGAGATCACAGTAATTGTGCACTCCACAATATTCGAACAGTCAATTTTGTTAAGACGGTCTGTAGTATTCAGCATTTTGCTTTGTCTGGACAGTCTAGGTTCTTCATACGCGTTGCAAATCTTCCACACTGCACAAGCATAAGAAAACGTCCCTATGCTTCGACACTTGTGACAACTCACACTTCGCTAATACAAGTTTTGAAAATCGTCTAGCGTCAGTCCACTTAGCAGTGACTCACAACTTGTTCCGCAATAATACGTTTATGATTTGTGTGACGGAATACAAGAAAACACTGACTGACAAGAAAAGCGATGTACGTTGAAGGAATGGAGTAAATTATACTTGTATTCTACGCAAGCATGCCCTCGCTGAGTGCAAAAATATTTATAGAGATGCAACCATCTGTAATATTTATGATGTAGATACGCTTATGACCGAAATTCAGAAAGTAAAAATCTCTTTACAAAAAATGTCAGAAACTACTAGTTGTTAAAGGAAGCGAATTTTTACGGTATTTCTAAAATATGATAAGCAAACTCTGAAATTATAACTGTTTATACCATTCGCCATTAGTAACAATATANGACGGTATTTCTAAAATATGATAAGCAAACTCTGAAATTATAACTGTTTATACCATTCGCCATTAGTAACAATATACGCAGCTGTTACAATAATAACATTGCTCTAAACATATTTCCCTGAGTATTAAGTGAATTTTCAATACATATTATTTATCACTATAATTTGTTGTAACTTTGACTTTCTCTGTTTCCAAGAAAACAGCCTCGACGCCTTTCCACAATGCATTTTTGTATGAAATGTGTTTGTGATATTTACGTTCTTTTTTCGACTGCACTGAGCATTAAGAATTGTGCGTGATGTACATGTGTATCGCAGCACAGGATGAAAGATTTATTGATTTCGTATTGCCATTTCATCAATAATTATTATGACACTGATATTTATCTACGGTTACAAGTAGCATTTTATTGTGTTATAGGTTGTTTATTACTGATGTAGGCTAGGGCCTCGATATCTTGTTTGATCATCATTAGGATATCTGTAACAACAAAGGCGTTAATTTAAAATAATATATATATATATTATGACATTGTCTATTAAGTGATTCTTAACTGAAACGTCATTGCGTCACCCAGAGCAACTATTGGTAAACTTACGAATTATTTTACGTCTTTCAGCTTGTCTTTGGTAACGATTTATATAATCTGTTAACGAAATTTACCAAAATAAAACGCAGAATATTCCATATAATCTTACTTTCTACAGTGGCAAGCTCGAGGTTGAGCAATGTTCTGTCATTATTTGACGTAAGTTCATGCTTTTACGTAATATTATATTTTAAGTTTTTTGAGAAAGCAAACTTAATTGCACTGAACCATTGACTTTCAAATTCAACTTTACTTTTTAGATTGGAGGGAAGCAGGCCTTAAGACGCGTCAATATTAAAGCGAAGTTTTTAAATGTAAAAATGGTTGAAATCATATACTTTGCTCTAATTATTTAGTAGTATTTAAGTGATTAGAATACAAAATTAGAAAAAAATGATTTTTATAGAAAATTTAGCTAAGAAATTTTGTTTCTCATTGGTAATTTTTTATTTAACTTATGATGTACGTGCAAATGTTTCGGTATAAAGTGGTTTCTGTGGAATGATAACTTAGAATTTCCCACAAACCCAATTCACTCACGTTTACTAAGCAACGGTTCCATTATATGACTTCATTACAAACTGGTTTGTGGTTAAAGTGTTTAATATTTATTAAATAATATTTTCAGTCTTTAAATGAAACTTTTTTGGATAGATTACAAATAACATATTTTAGACCAGCATTAAACTCCTAGTTCTTATAAACTTACTCTAAAGACAAAAATCGTTGAAGTTTTGCTGAACTCATAA
>NQII01010180.1:0-33787 GCA_002778355.1 Clitarchus hookeri | reverse complement strand
TGAATAGTTCGCATGCTAGCACTTGTTGATACCCTAACATTGAAATCTGTGGCAATTTGAGAAATGGTTGCACGTCTGTCATGTTCAATGATTCTCGTCAGTCGTCGTTTGTCCCGTTCGTTCACGATCTTTTTCTGGCGGCAGCGATGTCGAATATTTGATGTTTTACCGGATTCCCGATATTCACGGTAATCTCGTGAAATGGTCGTACGCATAAATCCAAATTGTATTGCTACTTCGGAGATGCTATGTCCCATCTATCATGCACCCACTATAACATCTTGTTCAAACTTACTTAAATCATGATAACAGCCATTGTAGCAGCAGTAACCGATCTAGAAACTTTGCCAGACGCTTGTTGTCTTATATAGGCGTTGATAACTGCATCGTGTTACTCTGATTGGTTCCATACCTCTGTTATTTGCATACGCACGCCTAAACCAGTTTTTTTTTGGCTCTCCAGTGTTTATACGCCTAAAAAAATTGGAACTTGTGAACCGAATTTCACCATACTCGGTTCACACAAAGAACTGAAAAACATGCAAATTTTACAGTTTTCGATCATGCCGGGTCCTTATTTTCAAAATGATTGCTATTATAATATTTATGTTTTTATTTCGTATTTCGAGAACCATTTATACGATATTTACCAACTTTGTATGTTGACAGCATTGATTTTAGAAATGGATATTGTTGGTCCGTTACATGAACAAATAATCATTTTATTTTATATCTCAAAAGCTTCTGAAACTGATTTTCACCAAATTTAGCACGTATGTAATGCTATGGTGGGCCATGTAAATATATGCGGTTTTAAGTGTATAAAGCGTTTCTTTTCAGAAAAATGGCTACACTATTTTTTTTTAAGTTGAAATATGCTGTATCAACCATACCGAAATGATAATTTCGACAAAACTTTGTACTTAAAGCATCTTTTACAGCGTCATATATGCCAACACATGGCCACTTTTGTCCGCCATATTGTAAGGTACCGACACATGAAGAGATTAAAGTTTTTTGGGGCATATTTCGTGAAACAATTAACTGATTCCTACCAAATTTGGGAAACACGTAGTACTATAGTAGGACTAATACATTAAAATGTTTAAAGTAGGTAAGTCACCTAATTTAAAAAATAGTGGAAATATAGGCATTTTAGCGTAGAATGCTTTATATTCGAAACCATATAATCCTTTTCAACTTCACTTTGTGTGATGACAGTATATATAAAAGTATGATTTACCGAGCCTCTTTTGGAAGCCTTTATGTACAATAGCACAAAATTTTAAAATTAAATTTTTATGCAATATCTTGGAAACCAATTCACGAATTTTAACCAAATTCATAACATAGTATCGTTGCAGTAGATCATGCAAACCTACATGGTTTTTGTTCCTAAGACACCTGATTTTAAACGACAGCCATGTAAATATTCTTGGTAAAGNTCATGCAAACCTACATGGTTTTTGTTCCTAAGACACCTGATTTTAAACGACAGCCATGTAAATATTCTTGGTAAAGAAACGCTATATGCCGAAACAAACTGATTACCTCTGAAGTTGATTTTCCGAATCCTACCTCCGTAATGTAGTTGCTTTCACACTATGATAAGAGATTTTCTGAATTCAAGTGCCGGATAAGGTATGTACGTGTGTATTTGTAATTTTTGCACCACTGTTGCATATGTTTCTGCCTCGATCTGTAAAGATATTGCAGTCGACGATATATCAAGGCTTGCTTACGATATAAGCTTTTAAAAACATATTTAAAAATAGTTTTCACTTATGGAGAGGAAAGTAGGCTTATTAGTTATATTAGTATATTATTGTTTCGGGGCAGCTTATTTTGTGTGCGTCGCTCCGCGCTAAAGTGTTCAAGAAACTTACATGCATTTTCCACTGCCTCGCGTTTTGTTTCTTCCCTATAGTTATTAATAATAAAAACTTATATTTTTACTTCCAATGGATGTTTAACCTTTCTTTTTCTCTGTGGTGGCATTTTAATATATGCAAATAGCCACCTTACAAAATGCTTCTTCATCACAACTAAACGACTTGCCAGTGAGCCGATTACAATGAGGACAACGGTGTTATTTTTTCGACGTATGCTAATAGCTNCGGTGTTATTTTTTCGACGTATGCTAATAGCTTGTCACTATCTTCTACTCCATTCCTCCCTACTTACACAATTCTGTGGGACATGGGTCCTTTGCATAGTTGTTTGCAGTCTAGTCAAACAATACTGTTGACTAAAACACAACATTTTTAACACTCAGTTATTTACAACATTTTATAAATTTTTGGTTTTTCGTATATAAATTTATCTAAAATTATAGTTTAACGCAAGCTACTTTATATAGATTATATTAAAAGTCAACTATTCATACATCTCTTGGTGAAGTAAATGAGGTGAAAAAAATTTGGCGTCATGCCTGTAGTCATAATGCCTGTTACGGGAGTTAAAGATAATTTTTTCGGACCAGAACTTATGGTATTTATGAATGTTTGCCTAGACCAAGTACAAATGTTGCATTTTGTGGTGAAATAAGTACAATAATATGTATTTTTGAATACTATGTTGATGCCAAGTGTAAATGTTTACGTAGTACAGTAAATAATTAAGGACAACCGTAGTTCACTGCTGCGTACATTCAGAGCGTTGGTCAGTCCACGATATAATTGGTGTGGTACATAGTATGTATTTACGGCAACATATATTTAGTAAATGAACGATTAGGAACGAATTCTCTTCCCTTTTTAGTTTACATTCAGAACGAAAGTTAGTTTTCTGAGAGTACTTTCCTGTCTGTGGATCCGTGTGTAAGTATGTGAACACGTGTGTGGTTGTGTGTGTCTGTGTTGGTGTATGGTTGTGTGCGTCTGTGTTGGTGTATGGATGTGTGTGTCTCTTAAAAACTTTTGAAACCACGAACAGAATTTCACCAAACTTGGTACTTTTATAGGTTAGTAAGGACATACGACTTTTACATTTTTCGACAATGCCAGGTGTATTTATACCAAATTTAGGGCACAATGTTACATTTTGGGAGCCATCCAAGCGATTTAAATCAAATTTTTGTCCTAATGTTTCATGATCTAAGAAATGAATTTAGATATGGATACTGTTATTAGCCTGCCGTTTTGTAAGATAGAACTACGTGAACAAATCAATATATTTTAGATCTCGGAAACTACTTAACCGATTATCTGCTAATTTTCAAGTAATAAAGTGGCGTGCCTTCTAAAATTGTGGAATTCAAATAAGTAAGGCATTTGTTTTCAACACGCAGCCATATAAATAATTGAAGTTTATTTGCGATATCTACATTACCTTTTGGTCAATTTCGACAAAACTATAAATGCTGAATGTGCAAATTACAGACATCAAATATGCAAACACATAAAGAGTTATGGTAGACAATAACTTGTTATAGCTCGTCACCATTACCATCCAGCCATGCCATCAACCAATCGAAAAAGTCACCTTTACAAATCCCGGTGCTAACAAAAACTTCGCAATATCTTCGTAAAAATTTGCAAATATCCACAAAACATTTCAACTAATGCTGACTATACCAAAGGGCCATTCCAAACGGTTAGGCTAACCAAACAGTGCGAAACATTCCTCAAAACATTTCTCAGTATATTCGATCGCCTTATAGAAGTCAGATGATTTTAATCGGCCCCAAAAAGGCATAATACATCAGATCCTACCATAGTTTTCCTCCCTCACATACTAGCATAACATTTATCTAGAACATATTTTAATATTCGATTGTATACTCAACTGAATTATCAAGTTTTCAGAGAAGCATAATAGCACGTAAATATTTTTAACTTACAGTATTACGTATAAATAAATTTAATTTAAGAACTTAATTAATACTGTCCATATATTTAATTATTTTATACATTCGATCTTTAAATTTCTGAAGTGTTTGCCAGTCATAGATATTAGCCAAGATTCTCATCTGTTATAANTTTTATACATTCGATCTTTAAATTTCTGAAGTGTTTGCCAGTCATAGATATTAGCCAAGATTCTCATCTGTTATAATATGGATCCTTCAGTTCACCAATGATAGAAGATATAACGTTAATGAGGGAGGAATTTCCATCTAGTTGCAAATCGATCAAATGTCTGAGTTTATCATAAAGTTCATTCGGGTCCTCAGAAATCATGTAGTCAGTATTCTCAGTGTATTCTGCGTTTTCCATTTCGCTCATGGCAGCAAAACAATAAGAATTTTTGACGCCTTCTGCCTTATTCACACNGTGTATTCTGCGTTTTCCATTTCGCTCATGGCAGCAAAACAATAAGAATTTTTGACGCCTTCTGCCTTATTCACACTACTTGTCGAAGAAAACTCGTTGGTAAAAGGTGTGGGAGCGTTCAGAAAATCAGCAACATCTTTAGCACTATTACTGTATTGATATTAATTTTAATCAATACTGTCATCAAGAAAGTCTTCACCTCTTGTTTTACACTCAATATCAAGTTGACTTTTCTGTATAGGAGTCGCATGGTAATCATCACTATTTAGAAGTTCATCGTTTTCTCACGAAAGTCTTGCAAGTGTACATTTCGCGCGAACTGAATCTGCCACGCCTTGTTGGTCACTCATTCCATCATTAGAATTAACTGTATTTTCATAATCGGCTGGCGAATCAGTACACACAGATGCCGCAAGAGGTATTGACGGCAACACTTGCTGGCTCTCAAAACACGAATCCTTGCAGTTCTTGATGTGGTTTTCCAATGTAATAACTTGCGTAATCTGCATGTGCCCATTTTTGTAATGGTTCATTATGCGAGTTTTCTCTCGTCTGCGAACAATTCATGTAATTTATTAATATGAGGTAACGATGTTAACACATCCTATCTCGAGTCAAGCAAAGACATGTTAGCTTTACTCATACTAGTGTGTCTTTTTTGATTATCACGTCTACCAAATGTCGTGCCACAGTTGGTACATGATAGGGATTTAGAGGTAGGTCCTTTTAAACACTAGCTTTTTTCATGTTGATGTGCATGGCAGTTTTTGCGGAAGATATTTCCACGGTAGCAAAACTGTTTTTCATGTAATATATTCACAGTGGGAAAAGGTACAGCCATAGAGGTAAGCTCTACAGTAGGTTCCGTACAATCATTAACTTGCATCATCTTTATGAAAAAACTAATGTCATTTCTACAGTAGCAACATGTGTATCTATTTGGCCTAATTTTACTCTACGTATATATAGTTACTAATAAACTTTATCAGCAGATTTATGAGCATTTTAATGCATCCGTTCACAAGATATTTTATTTAGTTCATTGATAACATTACTATGCAGTTACACCCTCAACAGTTTCTGCCACACAAGTACTTTGTTCATCTTGAACTCATAGTCACACTTAAAGTTGACAACTGACTACCGCTGGACTGACCCCTCACAAGGCTGACCCCTCACATGACTGTACCTCACAAGACTGATCCATTACAAGACGACTGACCCCTCACAAGACGACTTAACCCTCACAAGATGACTGACCCCTCACAAGACGACTGACCCCTCACAAGATGTCTGACCCCTCACAAGATGTCTGACCCCTCACAAGACTGCTGACCCCTCACACGACGACTGACACCTCACAAAGAGACTGAACCCTTACAATACTAACTCCGTACAAGACTGACACCTCAAAAGGCCACTGATCCCTCACAAATCTGACCCCTCACAAGGCTGACCCTTCACCGTAAAGCATGTTCCACAATAAAAACTGCATGCTCCACAATTCCGATGTATGACGAATTTTTATAGCACACGAGGCCTCAGCTCGTCTCTATCTTCACCCCTGAGGCCTCATGTGGTATAAAAATTCGTCATATATTGGGAATGCGGAGTATGTGGAGCTGATTGCGGAGCATGCTCTGCAATGAGGAGTCAGTGTTGTGAGGGGTCAGCCGTGTCAGGACTCAGTCTTGTGAGGGGTAAGTCATCTTTTGATTGTCAGTCTTTTGAGGGGTCAGTCGTATTGTGAGGGGTCAGTCGTATTGTGAGGGGTCAGTCGTATTGCGAGGGGTCAGTCGTATTGTGAGGAGTCAGTCGTATTGTGAGGGGTCAATCGTATTGTGTGGGGTCAGTCGTATTGTGAGGGGTCAGTCGTATTGTGAGGGGTCAGCATTGTGAAGGGTAAGTCTGGCAGTAGTCAATGGTCTGCTTTAAGTGTGACAATCAGTTCAAGCTGAGCGAAGTACTTGTGTGGAAGAAACTCTTGAGGGTGTAACTGCATGGTAATGTGATCAAGGAACTTAATTTAATGTCATGTGAATGGATGCACAAAAATNACTCTTGAGGGTGTAACTGCATGGTAATGTGATCAAGGAACTTAATTTAATGTCATGTGAATGGATGCACAAAAATTCTCTTAAATATAGCTGATAAAATATGTTAGTAAATATATATACACAGAGAAATAGCAAGGCCAATTAGATACTCATGTTTCTACTGTATAAAGGACATCAGTTTTATTCGTCAAGATTATATAAGCCAATGACTGCACAAAGTCTACTCTCGAGCTTACCTCTACAGATGTACCTTCTCCCACTGCTGGAATATTATACGTAAAACAGTGTTTCTACTGTGAAAAGATCTTCAGCAAAAACTGCCATGCTCATCGACATGAAAAAATTAATGTATAAAATGACTGACCTCCAAATTACTATAATTTACCACTGTGGTACAACATTTGTTAGAAGCGATAATTTAAAGAGACACACTAGTATGTGTAAATGTAACATATCTTTGCTTGACTCGAGAGAGTGTGTGTTGAATTAAATAACACCTGTTAATATAGTACATGAAATGTTCGCAGACGACACGGAAACTCAAATGAAGAAGCATTACGACAATGGGAACATGCAGTTTATGCGAAGTGACAGATACGTTGAAGAACCACATCAAGAACTGCAAGGATTCGTCTTTTGAAAGCCAGCAAATGTTGCCGTCAATACCTCTTGCTGCATCGGTGAAAACTGATTCGACAGTCGATTATGACAATACATTTAATGCTAATTATGGAAAGATAGACCTACGAGGCGTGGTAGAAGTGGTTCGCGCGATATACACGTTCAAGACTTTCGTGTGAAATCGATGAACATCTAAATACTGATGATGACCATGCGACTCCTGTAAATAAAAGTAAACTTGATATTGATTTTGAAACAGGAGGTGAAGACGCTCATGAAGGCAGCATTAATAATAATGAATATGAAGACAGTGATAGTGATGAATACTATGATGTTTTTCTCGATGTTCCCACACATTTCATCAACGATTGGATTGGATAGGGCACATTAACGCCCACCAGTGTTATGCATTAAGTCTTATCATAGGACGGCGTACAAAGTAACTTATGACCTAACTTAAGCTAATGCCCATGCCCTACCTAGAATTCGAACCCAGAGTCTCCCGCACCACCGACCGGTGGCGCACCAACTGACTGAGCCACGGGACGTCGGCTTCACCAATGTGTTTCCTAAGACAAGTGGGGTGAAAAAGGCAGAATGCGTCAAGGAAGTGCGTTCAATGAGCAAAATGGAGAAGGAAGAAAACACTGAGAATACTGACTACATGTTTCTCGAATACCCGAATGAGCTTGTTGATAGACTAAGACATCTGATCACTTTGCAACAAGATGGAGATTACTAGTACATAAACGAGATATATTTTATCATTATTGAACTGAAGGACCTGCGTTATGTCAGATGAGATGCTTGGCTAATATCCATGATCTGCAACATTTGAGAAATGTNACGCTTGGCTAATACCCATGATCTGCAACATTTGAGAAATGTAAAGATCGAATCTATAAAATAATTAGAAAAAATATAATGTTTATAATAATTAAATAAATTAAATTTTTGTATATATAAAAATGTTAGTTTAATTTCTTGTAAAGGCTGTTCTTAATAATTCAGTGTTGTATACGGTCGATTACGAGAATCTGTTTTAAACACAAAATTTATGCAGCCATGTGCAGGAGAGGGCTATGCTAGTATCTGAAGTATTGTTTGTGCCTTACTCCGGTCGATTGAAATCGCCTATGTTCTATATGGCGAAAGAATGTAATGAAGAAAATTTTGAGAAATTTTTTTGCAACTAGTTGGTTAGCGTTACCATTTGGGATAGCCTTTGGCATGGTGAGCTCTGGTTGAAATGTTTTGTAAAGATTTGCACATTTTTGCGGGAAGNCGTTACCATTTGGGATAGCCTTTGGCATGGTGAGCTCTGGTTGAAATGTTTTGTAAAGATTTGCACATTTTTGCGCGAAGAGGTTAGCATCGAGATTCGTATTAGGCGACTTTTTCGATTGGTTGATGGCGTGGTTGTATGGTGATAGAGACGAGCTATAACAAGTTATTTTAGGAGAGGTAGATTCGAGTAGTGGGTCGGTGGTGTGTGTGGATGTTGAGGAGTGAGAAGAGGTCGTGCTATGATGAGTATGTGTTGAGGGAAGTGGAGACGAAATGTGTGATATGGGCATGGGTGGAGGTGGGGGTATGTGTGTTATTTAATATCAATCACTTGCCTTGTAGGTCGGAAGATTGGTCAGCTATCTAGCCAATGGAATATATATGTAGTATTCATTCAGCTGCTGATCGCCGTACCAGGGAGCGGCTGTTCTCCACCATCATTATGAGAATCGAAACTTCAGTGCCACACACATACAACATGGTTTTTTCTTTTGGGTATGTAATTTTTCCTTCTATGATTATTAGGTTTTTATATTTTTTGAGTTCAAGGTCAATGGGGTTAAGAATACGGTCGCCAATATCCAGCATGGTTATCCGAGTCACTTATGTTATGTGTTCGTCAGTTTTTGAATTCATTCTATTTTTGTACAGTTTTCTCTCGATTGTTTGTGTTCAAGGTCTCACAGGTTAAATTCAATGCCACCTTTATTTAACAAAGGTACCGGAGTCAGTGTTGTAATATATTCATAGCCTCTTATTAGTTTCTTTCGATTTTTTCAATTATTTATAGATTTTGTTTTTGTTTTAATGGTAATTTCGTTTATGGTCACCAGCATCCAACACGGGTATCGGAGTCCGTAATGAAATATTTTCATAATTTTTTCATACATTAGATTTTTTAACTAATTTTTAATTAATTTTTGAGTTTATGGTTATTGGGTTTAAGTTTAAGGCCATAAGCATGCAACATATTGGCCGGAGTCATCAACATAAATTTTTCCTCGATTTTTAGAATTTATGTTTAGATTTTTTGCGATTTTTATCTATTTTTTATGATTGGGAGTTGGGTAGGTACGGGTTGATGATTAGGGTGATGGGGTATAGTTCATTTCATGTAAGAAGGCCACATTCTGACAGTCAGTGAGAGGCAACTTAAACTATTAAAAAAAAACAATGTGCCATTTACAAAATCCTATATCAGCTGAGGCACGAACGAACAAAAGTTAATTTTACGTTGGCTATTCTGAGTGCACTGCCGACACACATTAGACCAGCCAACAATACGCGATAAGAAAGAGTTCCAAGGTTAATTAATACATTTTATTTTATTTTGTTATAAAACAGCAGTCTTTAGCGTTAAAAACTAAACTTCGTACTAAATAAGAAATGTACAGGTGTTCAAAATTAAAGTCACATTAAAACGATCCATATCCAAATGAAACGCAATTTCAAAACAGATTTTCATGCCTTATCCCCCCTCTCCAACCCGGCTTTCCTTACGTGTTTGATATCAATTCCAAAAGCATACAGAAATAATGCATAATAATGTTGGATTATTTTTTCTAATAATCTGACAAGAAAATATTTCAAATTCCTTTCGTTCCGAGCCAGTAATAGAAAAATAGTAAACTTTACAAAGGCGTTACCTCTTGAGAAAAAATGTTGCTCAGAGCACGCGCTGAAATGTTGTGCGCGCTATCTATCGGGTTATTTTCGAAGCACTACAAGCCAGAAGAGAATAGCGTTCGTTTGCTTTATATAATATATTTACAAACATATACCAATAGTTTTATTTTTCACGAGTTCTGCATAATTTTTAAAGTAACATATAATTCGTGTACAGCTTTTACGAACGAACCTACACGCCCTTCAAACCTCTCGCCACCTGCTGCGGCCACCCAAGTAGTTCACTAATTGCAGCACGAAGCAGCACCTCTTGGACGCGCTGACTCGTCGCATCAAAGCCAGTTGATGGCGAATGGATACATAAACGAAAAGTAAACATTGGCGCTGCGATCGTCAACTTTCAACTGTCAACTGCCTTCATATATGGTACAGAGTATAGAGTGGTGAGAGAGAGGGTAACATTATGTTCCTCGATTTTTAAAGCAGGTTTTTTAAAGCAGGTTTTATAATATTTTGCTATTATTCTCGAATTTTTATGAATGGAAGGGAATTAATGGTGAAGGAGTAAGGTGAAGGTGGAGGGATGAGAGAGTGGTCGGTTAGTGTAACATTGTATGTCCCTCGATTTTAAATTTTGTTTCTATTTCTCTGCAATTTTTTTTTTTAATAAATGCTAGTAGGTGCTGTTGGGAAGGAGATGAGTTGAGGGTGAAGAAATAATGGTGTGGTGGGAGGGTGGTGGTAATAGGTGTCGATGTGGTAGGTGCAGGAAGGCGGTTTTGGAGAGAGAGCCATGTTCGCTGATCACACCCGATCCGCTGTACCTGGCTAGGAGTCACGAATACTCCTTTACTGCTCTGAGGATTAAGTGACTCATTCTTCCAAGAGCCTCTAATCCTATTACTCGTTTGAAAACTTTTCAGCTCTTGCTTCGAGGAGCTTCGGATCCACTTCCCTGATTTTGACATTTGTTTCCAAGTGTTACTCAACCTAATTTTTCAGGTGGGAACTATGAACTTACCGAACCACCGGCAACATTATAACATCAACACGTGTCGTACCTGTTCGTTTGTGCCAGTTATTTTGTGACTGAGAGAAAATACGTAAATTCGAAGTAGTTGTCAATTAAAATACCAAAAAAGTAGTCGAAGTAACTATGAAAAACACATTATTAAAATAAAGTTATAACAAGGCGTAAATACGGTGAATACATCCGCGGCTTTCCTGTTCACATCAGTTAATTTGCTGTGTGTAAATACAACAGCGATTTTTCAGTCTCGTCCTTTGGCACCCCCACTGAACACGATGGTCGCGTCTTCTTAGCTATTTTGTGCAATAACCTCGAAACGTTAAACCCAATATTCGGCTCATTTATTTGCATTTTCAGTGTACATAATCTGCCTCCGTTATATACAAGTAACTAAGATATAAACTTTCGTTTCAGTGTTGACAACTAAATGAAGTCAGTGATCATTAGGGACCCAAGCAATAACAACGTCGTGGTTTAGATCTTCTCATTGAGAATTTCGAAACCGTGTTTATGTTGGGCCTGCGTTNACCAAGCAATAACAACGTCGTGGTTTAGATCTTCTCATTGAGAATTTCGAAACCGTGTTTATGTTGGGCCTGCGTTTCAAACGCAAAGCCCGCATCGCGTGAGTTGTCCCTATTTGATTAATAAAGTGGTTAGGTGCAAACATGTAAGCAAGAGACACCTCCATTTACAACGCATGTGTTTGTAACCCTGTGGTGTAAAACAAAATTTAACCTTACTATGATTTAGAGTGGTGGAACTCACCTTAAAGTTAAATTATGAATAAACCCGTGTAGGGCTGGCACGAGNTTACTATGATTTAGAGTGGTGGAACTCACCTTAAAGTTAAATTATGAATAAACCCGTGTAGGGCTGGCACGAGGACGCTTGAACTAATTTGCAGTTGCGCGGTTGTTTGCTCACCTTGAGCGAAGCAACTGTGGTCTGTGTGTGTGTGAGAGAGAGAGAGAGAGAGCGACAGACAGACAGACACAGACAGCTGTGTGCTCTGGGGCGCGGGACTTAAAGACGCAGTTTTCCGAGAGCAAATTTATTAAAGGCTGTACCGCTTCCAATCCGCGCGTGCAAAAAAGCCCGCGCTAACGAATGCATGTACGCTACGGCTTCGCCGTCGCTCCCGCAAATGCAGATGTGCGTTAGGTTCATCTTAACTCTCTTCCATGCATTTGCCGTCTTTCACCCCCCTTCCCATGCATGGAAGCCATTAATATTTCTGCCCGTTGCTACAGATTAAATCAACTATAAAAAAAAATTATTATCGCAATAGCCCCGTCTCCTAAAAAGTGTATCGTGTGTTCAAAGACAATTATCTCCAGGCCACACATTTTAAACAGCTTTCGCAGGAATGTCAGGTCGAGAATTTTAAGTGGCCAAAAAAAATCTCTTTATCACATCGTTATTGCAGCAAACGGTAACCCGAATGAAGTGCACTGCAATCGGAAAAAAAATTTCCGAATTACTAGAAAATGTATTTTCCAAAATTTATATCATACCGAACTTACATAAAATAGTTAAAAAATGAGACGACATTGTTAGAGATATTTATTGCCTCAATTATTTAAAAGAGGAGCCATAAATAGGGGTTACTTTGTAATTAGTGAAGTCATTATGAAACACATCGAAATTAAAAACCCCAATGCAAGTTAAGGCGCAAACCATATTACGTTCAAGGTAAAACAAACGTAAACTCTGCAGTCGATCGGGAAGAGNCCAATGCAAGTTAAGGCGCAAACCATATTACGTTCAAGGTAAAACAAACGTAAACTCTGCAGTCGATCGGGAAGAGATTGTTACGATCATACATTATTCTAAGACTTGTTTGTTTCTCACTCTTTACCAATTTTTTAAAAGAGCAAGATGAACTGAAGGTAATCATAAATTGTACTTTGAGGAGACAAAAGCTTGGAAGTTCGACGTATTTGCAAGGAAAACNAATGAACTGAAGGTAATCATAAATTGTACTTTGAGGAGACAAAAGCTTGGAAGTTCGACGTATTTGCAAGGAAAACAATAATAACATTGGCGCACAACCGTCTATCTCGACACATTTACTACAGGCTCTATACGTGGCATAATGGCGTCCTATGGATAGCCACTGACGACATGGCAATAAATAAATAGGCACACAAAAATAAATTTCCCAAATTTGCTTAAGAACATTTGAGATATGGAAGATGTTTTTGTGAAAAAAGGGACTTTTTGGTAAATTTCGGAAGTGATTTTTGGGGAGAGGCAGGAAATGTTGTCGATAACATGGCCGTCGCAGGCCGCTGCCCGCAACCTCCGCCTGTTACATCATGGCTGGTGGCGCCTAGTTCCGAGTCATGAATCCTGTTCCCGCACCACACAAATCCTACTACAGCTTTCCCCTTCTATTTTGAAAGATAGCGGCTTGTGAATCAATTACATTTTTAAGACATATCTCAGGAAATAATTAACTCTATACTACCAAATTTTGCTACCAATTAGTGTTGCTGTAAGCCATATTAATTTATATTTTTTAAGTGGATCTGATACTTATTTTTAAAATTATATATATACATATTAGCCTAATAGCTTTACCTACAATAACACGACGCCAATTTTAACTTATCTTTAAACGCTGGCAGTATACATCACAATCATCAAATGTATCTACAAGGATCTCCTATTTTGTATGGTAGCGCCACATGAAAAATAAAGTTTTAAGTTATGTGTCAGTAAATAATAAATTGATTACTATCATATTTCCATGTA
Source organism: Clitarchus hookeri (assembly GCA_002778355.1). NCBI lineage: Eukaryota > Metazoa > Arthropoda > Insecta > Phasmatodea > Phasmatidae > Clitarchus > Clitarchus hookeri. The sequence goes on along the minus strand of NQII01010180.1, from coordinate 20,132 downwards.
AGCCATGCTATAGTTTGCCACGTAAAAATACGTCTTATGTTTCTCAAGCATATTTTTAAAATCTAACACGTCTTTTTGTAAGATAGTTTCCGGTGAGAACATGAAACCTTTATGCCACATATCTGGAACCAATCTACTAATTCACAACCAACTTTCGCGCACAAGTAGTGGTACAGAAGGCCATGTAAACATAACATGACTTAAGTGTGTCAGATGATTATGTTCAAATAGCGGCCATATAAATAGCTTATATAAATTTGTCATATGTTTTAAACAATTTCCATGAAACTCTTCACACAGTTACTACTGCGTTAAGCCATGTAACCCATTTTCAAAGAGACAGCCCTGTAAATATTTCAGGTCTTTAAGCCCTGAGTACCAAATTATTAGACTGATTACAAATGAAGTTGATGATATGAGTAATACCTCCGTAATAAAGTTAATTTTACGCCACTTTACAGTANTAGACTGATTACAAATGAAGTTGATGATATGAGTAATACCTCCGTAATAAAGTTAATTTTACGCCACTTTACAGTACAAGTGTTTCTGGGTTCGATTCCCTTGTAAATAACTTATGTGTTTGTAATTATCTCACTACTTTTGCGTATGTTTCAGGTGCCCTCTTTAATGACACCACTGTGAACGAAAATTAAAGGCTAGTTACCACATAAGCTTATAGAAATGTAATTAAAAATTAGTTTCTTCTATGCAGAGGAAATTAGACGTNTAAAGGCTAGTTACCACATAAGCTTATAGAAATGTAATTAAAAATTAGTTTCTTCTATGCAGAGGAAATTAGACGTATTAATTATATCGGTAACTTCTTGTCTTCACATCATTCACATCTGTTGGCAGAATGTTAATATTACTATTTAGTTAATTCTACTTTATGGGTAGTATAAATCGTAACGCATTATCACTATAAGCATCCTATTTAGTTGTTCCCGTTTTGCTGTAAAAAATGCAGACATTATTTTCTGGTGAGCATGAAGTTACATAAATTCCTTTAAACGGCACATTAACCACCCAGTGAAAGTAATGTTTGACGGCTGGTTTCTAATAATACAACAAAACCCAGCGTGAAAACGTACAGAAACCGTTGCAAGCACTTCGAGTGCGACATACAATCGCTATTATATGCAAAAACCTTTTCCCTGGCTCTTTCACATATGGCAATATGGCAAAACTAAATCCTGCTGTATTCGTATGCCGCTCTCCTTGCATAAGGTAGACGTACGCGAATTGCGAGCGGTTGGAGCTTACTATAACCGTCTCTTAAAGAGTGTAAAAAAAAAATTTGTAAATTATGGAACTCACAAATTCTTGTATAATTACAAAATTTTGCTGATTTATAAAGTAATATTTTGTAAATATATAGTACTTGTTCATTTGCAAGAAAAGCGGTTGTGTAAAAAACGAAATAAGTTTGTGTTGTTACAAATATATTGTATACAGCCACGCGTCCTATAGCTTCGGTTTCCGGGACGAACCTACACCAAACTTTCTTTACCAGTGTTACAAGAAAATTATCGTTTTTACGGCAGTTAAGATTATCCACGCAACTAAGACCTATTCTTTCAAATAATAAAAGGTAGCATAAGGCTTCTGTAACACTTAGCAACACTTGAAATACAGTTACTTTACTAGAAACTTAAAACGTTGCTTATGTCGCTTTAGTAGAATTACGAATGTTATACAACGGACGTCATGAGAAATTACGGGACTTGTTATTCTTTGGCTCAGGTTTATATACTGCTTAAGTATAACATATTTTAAATATATTATTATACACAGTAGGACACCCACATAAAGAAAATTAAATACTTGTTATTTTAATTTTTTTTTAAACTAAAATAACAGAAAACTAACTACGAAGTTAACGGAAGTTCCGTAAAATTTACGGAACTTTCGTTTTTGAAAATCAATGTGTCCGTAATTTTACGGGGAGTTTACGGACAACTCTGTATTATTTTTTTTCGAGATCTTTTCCTTTAAATGCAGGAATTATTTTTAACAGCGTAAACCTGGCTCGAGGAGGGTTTCACTTAGAAATGTTAAACTGTTTCACCAGGACGCCTTCCCTTTAGCTCTCGCAATTTGATAAACTTAGACACCATAAGTGTTTGACCACTATTTATTAGATGGTACGTAAAGCTGGTTGAACAAATAAATGACTGATGCAAGGGTAAGGAATAGGAACTTTTTTACCATATGTAGTTCAACACCCTCGTGCATTGGTCGGTGCAATACACGGTATCCTAAACGACGTCTCCTTTCCCTCGGTTCTGCATGTAGGATTTTCCACTGTATCTCAACCGTTTACGGGTTTTGTCTTTCCATTTCACGATGTTTATCACACATTTATATTTGTTTATAGTGTTTGAATCACTTAGAGATAAATTCCGGTTTTTTTTTTTTATGGGAAACGAACTGAGAGCTCAGCAACGCTGAAGCAAATAAAACGAGAAATAAATTTATCAGCAGTGTAGTCAACGTTCAATTTACGACATGCAACATTTTTTCCACTAACGTAACTCGTGGTTCGTGCCCTTGCAACAATATTTTACGCTATCTGTGTTTCGTCTGAAACATAACTAGCAACACAGTTTGACACGACGAGTTACACGGATTATGATTCTACTGGAAACAGTTTTGGTCAAAAAACTAAGATGGAACGTTTTTACAGCCACATATATAATTATGCATGTCACTGTTATTCTGGTAATAGTGCAGGAGACTCGCAAGCCCTTGTTTAGGACACGCGTATAAAATGAAAATAAGTCTCATATTCAGCGTACGGCCAGGGCCTGTTGCACTGTTGCCCGGAGGCACCGCCCCAGGACAGTCACGACAGACGGGACGCACGGTATATCACGGTGGGATCCACAGCCAGATGTCGCCGGAGGACTCGATTTCACATGCCCGCGGACGCCATTAACCCCTGTTGATTTATTGCGCGAGGCAGTGCCGGGCGCTTTACCCGAGTGACTGATGCAAGGTGCTGTCTCCATAAGCACATCTTCTCCATTTTCCTTCGCAGAGGACCAAAGTATTTAACTTTGTATCAGTGTCATATATGCGGGAAAAAATATATTTAGTGGGAATTTAGCTCGTTCACGGTTAACTGAGCAGTTTTGCAAGTTCTATTCAGTTTCTTGTTTCCGCCCTGTGTGCATCCGTAAAACATATGAAAAAATTACCTTGTCAATCAAGTAAATAATGTAGTCTCTTCATGGGTATTTCCCACTTGCCTGATAAAGTTATACTTACTAGCTAAGCATAACGTATCCTTCCACCACTTGTAAATAAAATGCATACGTGACCGGGAGAAAAAACTGCTGGGAAATAAAGCATTGTTCATGTGCGCCGGGCAGAGAATCAACAATAATTATCATTTTTAGCTCTTTTTTTTTAATTCGTTATTTTTTGTTTATGTATGTAAATTTTTGAATCAAACAAAAACTTATGTCTGTTTTTTAAACCAAACGTCTATGGGCTTTCCAACGAAAGCAGAATTAAATTGTTGTAAATACTTAGAAATTTTATTGTGTCTCTTTGAGGGTAACATTTTTTTTTCTGTAGATAATAACACATCTTTCTAGCAATTTCACCTGAAAAAATTAATGTGTTGGTAAGAAACGTTTACTCTCAAATATCATACCAAAGCACCAATTAATATATGCATAAAAATACTTACTATCGGTTACCAAAATTATTATTTATCTCTCGTTTATAAGCTTACTAAGTATGAAATAAGTATTAGTATGTAGTGACAAAATATACATACTTTCTAATTTAAAAATGAAAGTACTTTTATTGTAACAAAGTATCTACCTGTGATAATGTATGACTTGGAAAAAAAATTTACTTATTATAGATAAACGGTTTTTTTAAGGTTGAATAGAAAAAATTTATAAAATACTGCAAACGTACTACAGTAGCCATATTTTAGTCAAGCAAAACCGTGAAACTGATTGTTAATATTCGCAAATCCTTATTCTGATATTTATACCACAAATAAAACCAAATTCAGCTGCCAATAGTTGAAAAATTAATACTAATTTTTAAAGTGAACAAATTTATTTTCCGATTCGCAGCGAAGATTAGTGTTTATATGCTTTAAAATGTAGACAACAATAAAAAAAAAATTTCCTAAGTTTGATATCAAACGTATTCATTTAGCCGTAAAATAAATAGAGCAACATTATATAACGCTCACAAAATGAACTGAACTCTGAGCGAAAATTATCAAACTACCAAGATTACGTTTAGTTCTTCTAAGAGCAGCTACGGGACTTCATTTATTCACTTCATGTCTGTAAGAAATTAACTATTCTTATTAATTAATTTCATTTTTCGCATTTTAATTACTGCATAATACTATGACGTCACTGTCAGTATGTAATGAAAATATATTCACCAGTTGGGCGTAGTGACTTAGAGTAAAACTATTACAATACTCTTTCTGGATGACATAAATACCACCCAACAAATTATTTAATAAAAATTAATCAATGTATGCTGAAGGTGAAAGTGTTATTTTAACTTAATTTAACAGTCTCAAGATATTTTACGAGAAATAATTTCCAACTACATACTATAAATTCAACTTTTTTAATGATTCCTATAAATTTTCTGTGAGTTATTAAGTATAAACCATGAAATATTCACACTATTTCGATAAAAATTATGAAATAATTCCGTTTCTATAATTTGAGTGTTTGTAAAAACTGCTATTTTTAATTTAATTTTATATATATTAATAATATAAATCTAGGTATGATTAGTGAATATATATATATTTACATAGTATAGAGAAATGTTCTTTTATTTGTCAGTAAGCATTGAGTTGCATTTATTGTTTGTACCAGAAAATAGGAAATAATAGGAATTAAAAAAAAAGAAACCGTACAATACAGTAACGTGATATGTGTATTTTCTATTTCAGATCCTGTGTACTGGTTCATGTATGTAAGACCTAATCCCTCAATTAATGCTTGCAGTGCTTCCAGTTCTGAACTTTTCCAGTTAATATTTACTGCGACGGTTGTACAAAACAGTATTAAATATTTTCGCATACAGATATTACAATTAATTAAATTTGTTTTAAAATAATTTGTTACAATTCTAATGCCTAGCCAAATTTATAACTGACTCCATCCCACTTCGGACAGCAGTGTCAAAAGATGCCTGAGGGGCGTATCAGAGTTCGTGAGGGTTGGAGGTCTTAATAAAAATAAAGTAACATGTTTCGATTTTTAATTTTTTAACACAGCTTATATTTACAGCAATAAATTATCTGTCTCCACTATTATTTAATATCTATTTCAAATCTTATTGACGTCCTTCTTCATGTTTATGTTTGGGTATAGTCAATTAACTCAATCTCATCATTAACACACGTTCAGTATAACTGTTGCCAACATTTGTAATGTCTTTCACTTACGCATCTAGTCTAATTGGCCAGCCTGCCAGTCGCACTATTCGCTGCGCCGATGCTCGCAGTAGCAGAATTCCTCCCGCTGGTCATTTATCTCGACGCTCGTTTCTCTTCTCACTTGTCCTTCGCTCGATGCCGCAGCCACTTATCCAACCAAATGCCGGCTCGGAGGACCGTTGCATTTTTAATTCAGTCGCCCTGACCATCTGGAAGGTTCAACGCACCCCGAGTCACGCTGAGGACACGAGGTCAGTATTCCAGACCATTTTTCAGATGTCTCAAAGACACATGATATCCAAATTCGGGAACGGCATACGCCTTGATAGGCATAACCGGCACGCTGTGTAAACATTCCTTTGTGAAAAGCTGCTGAGTCTCCGGTTCCAACTGATAGCGTGCGCACATCAATAAATCATCCGCGCCTCATGGCCGTCTGTAACAATATATCATTTTTGTTTTTATCAAATGAGTTTATCGAAACATCTAACGACAAATTTATTGAAGTGTTTGTGAAAAGACAGATTGCCAAGCAATCAGCCTAAAATGTAGGCATAATATTTAGTTACAATTTACTCCGCCATGACATGAATCATGCCAGAGCGATGTATGACAATGGTCGTTTGGCTGAGCTATGTGTGACAATGATCGCGACATGCTTTGAGACACTTTTCGTATTTCGCGTCTTGGTCTGTATTATGGCCCATTATATATTTTGAGGAATGTTTCGTAACTGTAGTCACAAATCGCGGCATGGTTCACGTCATACTTTGAGGGATGTTTCACATCTCACGTATTGGCTCTCGACGAGCTTCGCATTATTTTGCAGATAAACAAAACTCCATTCGCTACATTACCCGCAATGGGTGAGATGTTTTGCAAAGATTTTGCGCCAAGAAGATAGCAATGGAAGTCCTATTAAGTTTCTTATTTTTAGATTGGTCGTCATTAACTGATATGGGAGATTGGTTTGGTTGGTCGGTCTTGCTGGTTTATCTTGTCCATTTTCCTAGTCAGTTTGGCAGGAGTTGGTCATGGCAGGAGTCAGTCGGGGTGGAGTCAGTCTTGAGTGGAGTAAGTCGTTGGTTAGTATGGTTGGCTGGTGGGCCTGGTTGGCTAGTATGGTACATTGGTATGGTCAGGTAGTAATTGCCTGTCTTCTTACTTGTTTGCTGGTCGGCGTGATTGGATGGGGAAGAGTTGGCAGATCTTGACGGTCGTTAGACTAGTTCACTGAAATGGTCGTTTGGTATAGGTGGTTCATATGGTTTGCTGGTATGGTTGGCTGAAATGGTCATTTGATATAAATGATTCGTATGGTTTGCTGGTCTGGTTGGCTCGTATGATTGGCTGGAATGGCCAGTTCATATTTTCATTTGGTATTGTTCACTTGCATGTTTGGCTGGTATTGTTGGTTCGTATAGCTGGTTGGTATGGTCGGTTATTATGGCTGCCTTATGGTTGGTATGGGTGTGTTCGTGTGGTCGTCTGGTATGGTTGTCTCATGAATTTGGCCCATATGGATAGTTTGTATGATCGGTTTGTATGGCTGAGTGGCATTGTATGGTCGAATTGTATAGTTTTGTTATATGGTTGGCTCGTATGGCTCGGTGGTATGGATGTTTCGTTTGTTTGGCTGGCATGGTTGGCTCGTATGGATAGTTCGTATGGTTAGTCTTGCCCATTGATATGCCCAGTCGGTATTGCTGGGCTGTTGGCCTGGTTGGGTGGAATAGTTGTTTGGTTATGGATGGTCCGTTTGGTTGGCTCGTAAGATGGGTTCGTATGGCTTCCTGGTATGATAAGTTCGCATGGCTGGTGGTATGATCGGTTCGCATGGCTAGTGGTATGATCGGTTCGTATAGTCGTCTGGTATGGTTGGATCAAGTGGTCGGATCAAATGGTCGGCTGGTACTGTCGGATCGTATGGTCGGTGGTAGGCTCGGTTAGTATGGTACGCTGATATAGTTGATTCGCGTAGTCGACTTTTATTGCCATCTAGGGCCTGTTTCATAAAACTTCAAGTCTACAAGTTACAAGACAATTCACTCGTAACTTGCAGAATAATGACAGTTGCTGTTTCATATATCTACACATCAGCATTGTTTACTATAAGTGAAATTGTACGAGTTACAAGTAATTTTTGCAAGTCCAATGGTGATCGTGTTTCACAAAAGAACTTATATACTAATGCACTTGTAAATATTTTATTTTTTACAAGCACTCCAACTTAGGTAAACATATTTTAAAATTCAAATAAATAAGGGAGTAGACATTTTTTACACGGAGGAGTTTTTATTTGTCATTAATTTTTTTTTATAATTACACTTATATTTAAAGTTGAGGTTATTATATTTATTTATTCAGAACGGGTAGAAAATTTGTATTTTCAGGTTAGGAGAAGACGAAGAATGTTCAGAGAAAGAATTAATGATTTATTATGAATATATCAAACAATTTTTTTAAGCGGCGAAGAACTGCGAGTGTATATAGTACCTTTATTAGCATGCCAAAACAATCACCCTTGCCAAAACAACTGTCAAAAGTGTATTTATTGAGATAAATTTTNCGAACCATTTTTGTAAGCGGCGAAGAACTGCGAGTGTATATAGTACCTTTATTAGCATGCCAAAACAATCACCCTTGCCAAAACAACTGTCAAAAGTGTATTTATTGAGATAAATTTTATTTACTGTTCAATTTCCTCACTAAAAAAACCAAAATACAAACAACAATGAACGAGCATAACGAAAACAAGTACACGACAATAAATGTAAAACAGTCCAAATAAATAATATTCACATTCGACTTCTAAATCTGACTACAAGAAATGCGATTATTACAAGTCGATAGATTTCCTTTCAGAAACACTCATTTAGATGAATTGTAAATATTATATTTGTTACTTGTAACATTTAACATGTAGACTTGTAATTTTTAGAAACAGGCCCCGTGGTATTGTCTTGTATGATCGCCAGGTATGTTTGGTTCGTATCGTTGTTATGGGTGTTAGCTATAGTTGGCTTGTATGATTCGTTAGTGTGATCCATTGGTATGGTATTGTTCGTTTTTCGTCTGGTTGGCTGGTTTGTACGGCTGGCTAGTATCACTGGTTTATATAATTGGTCAGTATGGTTGGTTAGTATGGCTGTCTGGTATGTATGGTTCGTATGGTTGGTATGGGTGGTTCGTATATTTCATTGGAATGGTAGATTCGTATNTTGTAGATTCCTATGTTTGGCAGGTATTGTTTGTTTGAAGGTATGTATGGTTGGTTTGTATGTATGGTTGGTCTTGTCCCTTGTCATGCCCAGTCTGTTTTGCTGAGTTGTTTGCCTGTTGATTGATTGTCGTAACTAGGGAATTATTTCTTTTCTCTGCCATATTTACGAGAATCGAACTGTCAAGGTCACACACATCCAAAATGGTGTTTGACATTAGTAATATAATTTCCCACCGTATTTTTAAAGTTTTTAAAAATTTTCTAAGATTACTTTTGATTTTATAATTAAGGTCACAATATAAAGGTAAATGTCACCTTCATCCAACATAGTGGTAGGTGTCATTAATACAATTTTTTCCTTTGTTTTGGGAGTGTTTTGGATTTTTTACGAGTTTTTGAGTTTAAAGTCACTGGGGTCAGTGCCAAGTACACCCACACACAACATGGTGATCGAGGTCAGAAACGTAATTTCTCCCTCCGTTTTTTTACGATTTTTCGATTATNGAAACGTAATTTCTCCCTCCGTTTTTTTACGATTTTTCGATTATTCAGGCATTTTGTCATTTTTTTTGTGTTTAAAGTCAGTGTAGTCAATGTCACCCATTTTCAACGTGGTGTTTGGGGTCGGTAATGTGATTTTTTCTCAGATTTAAAAATATTTATCACCCTTTAATTTGTTGTTATATTTTTAGATTTAAAAATTACTAGGGTCAAGGTCAATATCACCACAACCATAATGGTGGTTGGGTCTGTAATGTAAACAAACACAAACTCTGATTCACCTGATCTGCTAGACCTGACTTGGAGCCTTTAGTCCACTTCGCCACTATGAAAACTGTTTATATGGCTAATTTTCCGAGGAGCCTCGAATCATCTTACCGCTTTGAGGACTATGTGGTTCATTCTTCGAAGAGTATCAAATCCGCTTCCTTCTATCAGGAGTTTTTGGCTCTCGCATCAAGTAGCCTCCGATTAACTTTGCTCTTTTGAGTACGTGATCGGGACATTTTCCCTATTTTTGTAATTTTTGAGGAAAGAGGTTATTCTGGGGCATAATATCAGCCACCCCCGGTTGTGACGTCAACATAGATGGCGGACAACTCCAGCTGTGTCTTCTGGTTCTTGTACTCGTTCTTACCAGGTCCAAATACTTTCTATGAAAGTATTTTCTTTTATTAAATAACATTTTTAATGATTTTCAATTAAATAGTAAAAAAAATTAAGAATTTAAAATTAATGTCGCAACTTCTTGTACACAAACTTATTGTTATATTTATGATTGATGCTCTTAAGTGTGCATCAATCAAGTTTAGAATTGTTTCCGAATTCGGTATGGTTCCTACACATTACTTATGTGTATGAACGTTTGCAAATAATATTACTCTACAAATATGAATAAACAAAACATTCACAAACATATCGAACGGCAAAAATTAGGATAAAATACGCGTTTTGATGTAGAAGTGAAAATTGTTTTATGTACTTAATGTTTTCCATTTTCTACGCAACTATTCGTAATAAAGGCTGTTTATGATTAATTGAGCACTTTTAAAAAATACTCTTATGATCTACTTTTCTCTTAATTTTTTAGCCTTCTGCCATATGTAAAATTTTTATTGCCATTCGTGTAATAACTTTATTCATGCGTTATTTACGTGGAAACCTGAAACTGTTGGGAACATAAACATGTTGCTACCCACTTAGAAAGACACAGTCAGCCGTCTGTGGTTTTACTGATGACATTGCTTGATTACCTACTTCTGGCTCAGAAAACTTAAGGGTCTAAACAGCTGGCCCTGTTATGGTTAACTGCTGACAACAGGACATTTGGCATGTCGTTAATGGCACACTGATATAATGCTGAAGGAAATTAAACTGATGTTTGAGAGTAGGTGAACTACTAATGGCACATAAATGACAAACCAATTGTATTCCAGCAATGGCCACACATAACCCATACGTATTGCTGGCGAAAGCATGGGTAACCATTCCATCAATAGGCCATTTGATGGGTGTGAAGTGATACATCAATGTACCATTGCTGGTGTAATCATAGCTTATTATGAGATAGCTGATAGCTACTTCAATACAATACATATTTGTCTAATATAATAAATAAAGATCAAATGGTAGAATGAGTAGATTATTTGTAAATATATAATGATAGAAATATCTATGGCAAAATACTCTAAATGCCGTTAATAGTATCGAATAACTTCGACATTATGTTCTTCTTAATTTGTGGGCGCATATCGTTAAAATGAGAAGTTAAGAAAAATCGATAGAAGTACCTATAGAAAATAAACCTTGAAGGGTTTTTGTCGTGTAACATCACTAGCATATTAATATATGCCAACGGTATTTCAAAACAGGTTAATAGAATCCAGGTGACACAAATACGACAAGAAATTACATCGAAGACAAGTTTTTTTTTGGGATTAATATCGCGATTAATGTAAATCTTTTTTTTTTAACTACACTGTTTTTTTTTGTTTACCTGCAACTTTTTAAAAATTGATGTGATCACATGTTTAAATTTAAGGCTACGGAATAACTGCTGTAATTATACTATACTAGTTAACTGGCCCAGTTTCAAACGGGTAGAATTGAGTTTTACAGTTTTACACTAATAAACAAACTGGGAAAAGACAATTCATTTATGTGAAAACAAAATTATAAAATAATGCTATGTTGGCCAAGGTTTTTATCAAATTACGGAAATCCAAAATGAAGGAAATATTTTTAACCGACAGCGAAGAAATAAGGTATTGTTTTTGGTGTGTATCTGTGCAACTATCGCGTAGTTACCACATTTCCACTTTCCAGCGTCGATGAATGAAAATCAAACGTAAATTTATTCAAGTTGTAGCTTTAGGAATAAGTGTACCTAGGTAATCCTTTTTGCTCTTGGCTGAGAGATCTTAATCCATCACCAAAGGTAAGCAACGTTCCCAGCAGGCACACATTTGGATGGTTGTGATCATTTAGTGCCATAACATCTGAGCGCTTCCGGGCTTCGGAGGGCACGTTAAATGTTCGGTCCTGGTTGTTATCGATTGATGGTAGTCGTTAAGCCATTTAAGAGGTCCTTGGGTGGCCTGATAAACTCTGACACCAGAGGAAAAAAATATTTCTGTCACGTTCCCAGCCATTACAGAATTAGGTTTTGTTGTCATTCCACAGGCACCGTACAATTTTCCGGGATAAAAGTATCATATGTCCTATTACAGGACCTTAAGTACTTCTTACCAAATTTCATGAATATCTGTTCAGCCGTTATGGAGTTGAGTGGTAACAAACATACACACACACACACACACACACTTTCGCATTTATAATATAAGTAGGATAAATATTTGTTAATAATTTCAGTCCGATTATTTTACATTACTTCTTCTGAATATGAGACTACACAGTGTATAAATATGGTTAACATACTTGGCTCTCACTGCAAGGGACGTAAGTTCGCGCCACCCCCCCCCTTTTTTTCAAGGTAAGTATTAGATTCTCATATGGTATAATGTGTTTAATAGTGGGTTAAACAAAAATTAACAAGAAGTTACTGAAATTACTTATTAGCCTACTTTCCTCAACATGCAAGAAAATAATTTTATGTAAGTTTGTAACAACTGAGATAGTAGGTAGATTTTCTCTTTGATAGCAATAACTTAATAAATGAAACCACAAACGTATGCAATTTAAGTGAGATATTTATAAATACATACGTGCTTTACCGGGACTTGAACCCAGAAAACCTCGTACAATAAGTTATCGTGCAATGTACTGCATTATGGAGGTCAGATTCAGAGCATCAACTTCGGATTTAATCAGTGTATTGTTTCGAATTATAGGGTTTACAAAACTCAAATAATTAGAGGGCCGTCATTTTGAAAATAAGTGACTAAGACACATAAAACATGTAAATTTACATGGCCTTCCGTAGCGCTACTTGTGCGAAGAATTTTGTGGAAATCGGTTGTTTGTTCCCTGAGATATGCCATAAAATGTTTAATTTTTTTTATTTAATGCTATCCTAAAAAATAAAAAAAATGCTCTTTATAAGATGCTTATAATGTATAATGTCTACGCAGAAAAATTTGGTTTAACTACGTTTAAATTTTTTAATATATGTGACAAACTTACGTACTTTATTTATGATGCCCGCCATTTTGAACATCGTTTTATAACACATTTAAATCATGAAATTTTACATGAACTAATGTAGCACTCATATGGTATATAAATTGGTACAAGTTAGTTGAAATATTCCAGCGTAACATTTGGTGGAAATCCGTTGATTGGTCTTAAGATATGGCATACAACCTCCACAATTTCCATATGGCAATCATCATAAATGGAGGGAAAAATAGTAATGAAGTAACTGATTCGATGATTGTTTACTGCAAATATACAAAGTTAAGTTAAAAGCGGTTACATAACTTTGTAGACATAGCACAGAAAACTGAAATGATTTTATGGCCACCATTCTGAAATTAGCGTGTCATACTTAACCAAAACATATATTAATAGTACAAGATTTTCGTCAAATTTTTTTAGAATGGGTTTATCGTTTCCCGAGACATGAAATGAAAACAAAATTTTTATTGGTGGTGCTATCATACAAAATGGTTGAGAAATGAGGCTCTGTTTAGATAAATTTTATGGTTGTTATATATACTGTCAGCATACAAAGTTAAGTTGGAATATGTTTCGTTAATAAAATATACTTAGCTAAAATATATATATTCACAATTTTGAAAATACGTGCTTGATCTACATAAAACATATGAGTTCACACCACCAGCTAAAGTACTATTTTTTCGCCAAATTTGGAAGAAATCGGTCAATTATTTCATTAGATATGGCAAAAAAAACTTAATTTACTCGCATGGCACTATATACATAAATCATACGAGTTTTAACCACCAGCTGAAGTACTATTTGCTAGCCAAATTTGGAAGAAATCTGTTAATTGTTTCCCTAAATATGGCAAAAAAAACTTTATTTACTCGCATGGCACTATCTTACAAAATGCCAGACAAATGATGCTCTTTGTACATACAGTTGTTGGTTGTAATATCTACAGCCAGCATACAAAGTTTAGTTGAAATTTGTAACTTGGTTTCGACGATATAGAAGTATAAGTCAAAATTTCTATATGCCCGCCATTTTGAAAATAAGTTTCCGACGTGCTTAAAAAAGACCACTAGACATCATTTGCCGCAGTACTACTTGTTTCCCAAATTTCATAGGAGTTGGTCAATTAATTCCCGAGATATGAGATAAAAACTTTATTTATTCGCATGGTGCTATATTACAAAATGCGGACAAAATATGCCCCGAATAGATATCGTTGATAGTTGTAAAATTAACCGCCAGCATAAAATGATAAATTGGATATGTTTACACTGTTTCCACGATATGGCATTCAAAGCTATAATAACTAAATTTCCACCATTTAAAAAATAAGTATTTTACATAATTAAAACATGCAATTTTTCATCACCTGCCCTATTTGCCAAATTTGATAGGAATTGGTTAACGGTTTCCCGAGATATGAGATAAAAAATTTAGTTATTTGCATGCTACTATCTTACAAAATGGCGGAGAAAATATGCTACGTAAATCACTTAACATCATCTGCATTAATTATAATTTTTTGCCAAATTTGGTAGGATTCGTTAAATTTTTTTACCAAGATATGACATCAACTTAATTTATTCGTATGGTACTATCTTCCAAAATGGCAGACATAAGTAGTTATGTGTTGATTTATATGATGCTCTTAACAGATACATTCAGTATACAAAAGTTGGTCAAAATTGTTTAAATGGTATAGCAAATATACCAAATAAACCTAAAAAACTTCTACATCCGCCATTTTGAAATTAAGAACCTCATAAAGTTAAAAAATTTACTATTAATTGTCCTACTATAGTATTACTTACCTGCCAAATTGGGCGGGTGTTGGTTTAAAATTTATCGAGATATGTAATACATATTAATTTCTTTACTTGGTGCTGTTTTCCAAAATGGCGAACAAAAATATATACCTCAAAATTTTATGCTTACTCAATGCTCTGCCAAAATACGAAAATTGGTTTAAATCAGTTGAATGGTTCCCAAGATATGACATCACCTCAAATTTTAAAATGACCACCATTTTTTAAGTAAGTGCTTTATGCTGTTGAAAAACTAAAAAATTCAGGTGTCTTTACTTATTACTATATGTGTGATAAGTTCAGTGAAATTCGGTCCACGCGTTCAAAATTTGAAGCCGGACACACACGCACAGGAATACTCTAAAACACGTACACACACAGACACACAGGCATGAAAATGCCCTCATAAGCCTTTATTTCTTTCGGTAAGTAGGCTAAAAACGAAGAATAGTTGAGAACAGTTCTGAAAACTATTATTTTAAAGAGAGGGTGTTTTATCATATGGCGGAATCATGGCTAGCCATGCGTAGGCCATCTGATGGCTGTGAAGTGGTACATCTATGGGCCATTGCTGTTGTAAGCATATGGCCCATGCTTGGGCCATTTGTATTCACCACACCTGGGCCTGTTATGGGCAGGGTATGCCTAGTTAGTGGCGTCACTCCAGGACCAGCAATGGTGTCGTGTGCATGCCAGCTGTTGGCGAACTATTTGCCGGCTTGGCATCCGACTAANCCATCTGATGGCTGTGAAGTGGTACATCTATGGGCCATTGCTGTTGTAAGCATATGGCCCATGCTTGGGCCATTTGAATTCACCACACCTGGGCCTGTTATGGGCAGGGTATGCCTAGTTAGTGGCGCCACTCCAGGACCAGCAATGGTGTCGTGTGCATGCCAGCTGTTGGCGAACTATTTGCCGGCTTGGCATCCGACTAAGCCATAAATTGGCCATGTTTTGCTACATGGGTAATGTGCCAGTTCGTACTCTGGTGCGTACAAAGAAAAAAAAACACTTGATTTACCTTAAATCTAAACCTTTCACTTTTAATACATCGACGCTTTGAACAATTTTTTTTCAAAAGTGCTTACTTTATCGTGAACCACCAGTAGGTTTTAATTTCTTTGTGAGTGTTCTTTATGTGTCCCCGTTCTTCACCAAGAGCGTGATCGGGCAACGATTCACATACGAACTTACCGAAATGTGCGTCTAAACCGACGAGAATAGACCCATGGCTCAGCCAAGACTCGATGACGGACCCTCGTATTCCGAAGATAACACTTTAGCTACCTTGGTCACCCGACAGCAGTTTCCAAGCCGATAGGAAAAGCTTGTACTTTCTGACACCACATCATTCATTTTCGAAACTATTACATTCTCGAATTTGACCAGAGAAAATTATAAAAATTCATAGAATTAAGACCTATAAAAATACTCTGCTGAATACGCTTAGTTGTCTACCTCCAAAAAACTTTTTTTAAAATTGTTATTATTGGTGAGAATAGGAAAGTTTATTTTCACGAAAAAATCAAACACCAATAACGTTGAAAACTAGATCCACACAGATGAGTGGCTCACAAACGATAAATGGTGAAAAATTTACCAAATTATGACAACCTGAATAATTACTTAAAATTAGTAAAATTGTGGTTTTGCTTACTATTTACTAACACGTTTATGTCCTCGCGTACTCGGGCCTACGTTTTTACTTGCAGATCTATCACCTATGCTGTATCTTCNCGGGCCTACGTTTTTACTTGCAGATCTATCACCTATGCTGTATCTTCAGCAACAACTACATAAAAGTATGTAGTTCAGACGAATTAAGACAAATCAGATACATTGCATCTGATGTTCTTTTAGCACGTTCTTTTGACGTGTTCAGTAAGATAAAGTGGAACTACAGAATAGCTCTAGTTCTAACAGCAAAAGTACGTTTGTGCAGTACGGAAAACTTTAGGAAACTTAAAAGAGATGGGGATATCAATTATATTACCTTCGAATGTAACAAAGCAGTTCGTCTTTGTAAGGTACAGGTTTTAACTAATCATGTGTAGATATTTTATGGTGAAAACATAAATCTCTATGATAATCCAATTGAGAGGAGTTTAATAGGTAACGAAAAGACGAAAATGTTCTGCCGTCACAGGACATGATTTTTCCCACGATAATAATCGAATGGCCGATTAGAATTAAACATAAAAAATAATACACAATAACCTATTTCCGATCGCAAAAATATTTCTCAAAAAATTACTATTTCTGATCTAAATATAGACAGAGTGCCATGAATACTCTTTTATTTCCTGCATTTGAGGCACATAATAGAATAGAGATTTAGGCGGCTCTTAAAAACGAGGTCTTGAGAGTGGGGCCCGTAAATATGATAGCGTTTCAAAACACAACCGGATAAAGTTTTTCTTTACGTTGTGTGCAGTGATTAGCAGCAATATGGTATAACAATACTTCTTGTGTCAAACATATTTTCTTTATTCTGATAAGTTGTGCAAGATCCAGATTATAAGTAATCCACAAGCAGATAAACAGTATGTGAATTGTTTTACTTGAATTATGTATTTTATCGGAGGTACTTTTTAACTCAGGGAAAAAATTAGTCACTTTTGTAAATTTATTGTTTTCATTTATATTTGTAAGCGATATGCTGCAAGAGGATTTTATAATTCAGAAACATGCCTGCAACTTTTACATTTCAAGAGTAATAGTCTGGTGTGTGGAACTAGTTGTGCTGCAGGTTTTCAGCCTTACTTTCATTAAAATAATCTTGACAGTGTAAAATAATTAATTGCTACAAATATTTTCGGAGCACATCCTTATCCAGTGTACAGAATTGTGTACATAAGGGACAGGAAGGTCACTTTTGGCCGATATCTAACACTGCGAGCCAAATTTGCTTAAAAGTATTCCTTGTCGGTAACTGAGTCATAAACAACCAGGGGTCGGCCCGCGGAATCCGCGGGTTCATTATCCTTGGGTGAGGCAGGTAAACGGGGGCCATTTGAAACCAACCATTTTTGTTTTTGACAGATTGTCATTATATGAATGTTTTCCTAGGTGGCCCGCATAACCCGCGTGCATGTACATGCGTGCAACCTCAAACCCAGGTCATAAATACGGCCTGCGATAAGCTTGGTATGTCTACTGCATAACCCGCGTTTTACTCAAGAACGGTGAAGCATGTTCATGCGTGCAATCTGAAACCCAGGTCATAAATACTGCCTGCGATAAGCTTGGTAAGTGTAGAATCCATTGTGGAATTAATTCCAAAATATCGTACGAAATACCTATATGTGTGGTGTAGATCTAATACTTGTACGGCCCAACCATGTTCATTTCAGGCGTATAGGTAAAGTTGGGCGCTACAGAGACCATTATGCTACGAGTTTCAAAATGATCCTGTAAAATACAGAAGTTTCGGTACACTGNGTTTCAAAATGATCCTGTAAAATACAGAAGTTTCGGTACACTGTACCATAATTATGGTGCGCGAAGTATAGACCAAGTGACTTTTTACCGTAGTTATGGTACACATTATGGTACACCATTATGTTACCGACATTTATTCAAAAGGCTTAACTAACTGTGAACCGAGGGAGTGTCCAAAGAGACAGCCCTTCCTATACCTGTACCTATACATCCTGACGAAATCCATCGAAAACGGCGGCTTCCAAAGGCGGAAACGTTTGAAAACAAACCCCTCCGGTCGCCGCATCTCCTCCCTGGGTGGATGAGATGGCGAGTACCGGAAGGAGGGGAGGCCCAAAGAGGAAGGTTCAAGGGTGTTCACAAACCTTGTTCCAGCTCTCTACCTCGTAAGGGTGAGGCGCTGTGCGCCCTCCAAATTCACCCTTCAAAGTTCCGTTCTTGATTAATTGAAATGACTCTTACACTTTATGAATTATTCATGTTACCACATCTGGGCACAAAGCCTTTAGATCGTTGGTTGTGAATAATAAAGAAAGAGTTGTGACGACCTATGTACAGCGTGAACCAAAACATTTTATTCTTCACCCGAAAACATTAATTAATCATGGGTCTGAAAGGGTTAAGAGTCATTCGTCTTATTTCAATGATATAATTATAATGATTTAAGAAAACTAATTAGAGTATAAACGTTACGAAAAAGGTTTAACCAATATATTATCAGTCAATTTCAAATAATTAGACTATGCACCGCAAATAAATTAAACTTTCTGAAACAGCGTCTTTCTTGTGGCAAATTAAACTTTCAACTGTTCATGAAATTGATATTTTTACGGATTTATGCTAAATAATATTACCCGTTTACCAGTTTTTTCGGTATCTCAAATGTGTTAAATTTTAACAATATGTATATCAGTAACAATTCCCACAATGTTGAATAACAAAATCTTTAAAACAGTAGTCTATTGCTTTCGATTTAGGAGGAAAATCTATAAAATTTAATTTACCTAAGACTTCAGTTACTGGACATGTTGACTTAAGCAAATAGCAGCTGCGAGCGACTGTCTCTCAGCCCTCAAAATCATGTTTATTTAGTGAGAGTGGCAGCACAAATTTATCAAGAAATTTTATGAGCGCAAAGTGACGTCAATACAGAGAATTACGAATTTTTACCACATACGCTCTAGTTAAAGCTTTACGCTATTATACCATCAGTGTTGACACCTTAAGGGTGACATTTCTATAAACTGTGTAGTATGGTAGCTTTTAGAAATATCAAAAACTTTCCATAGGTCAATTAACTTAGTTAACGTTAGTAATATAATTTTAAAATTGAAATAAATTTTTACATTTACGCTTCTATCAATTAAAATAAAACACCGATTCGCACCTTTCATACCTAATTTTTGTAAACATATTTCCAAATACTAATAATAATCACTTAACTTTCAGAGGATTAGTTAAACAAATATGCAAACCGAAGTCTTGAATTCGTTCCAAAGGACGCATGCCAATTACACTTAAGGTTACTGAGCTTGAGTTACGCCAACATGTTTCAAACACGGACGGAAACTGAACACAGTTTTTCATCATGTTCTGTTCAAAGTTAACAGCTCAAAATATGCATCCGAAGTACCACAAAAACTCTTCTGTCTCGAAGTCTGCGGTGCGAGACACTAATATAATTTAAATATTCGGCGTAGCTACCCTAAGCCGGGACAGATGACAGAATGAGTGAGTGAGGGAAGAGATTTGGGTGGCTCTTAACATTGAGGTCTTGAGAGCAGATGAGTATGAAGAGAAGTATGGAGCAGCACCAGACTGCAAGCCATGGGAAATGGGAGATCCCCGATAAAACCCACTGACCAGCAGCATCGTCCGGCACTATTCCCACATACAAAAATCCCGGGGTGACCCCACTGGGAATTGAATCCGATCCGCTTTGGTGGGAGACGAGTATTTTAATCACTACACAACCGCGGCCCCGCAGACGACAGAGGAAATAACTCCCAGTTGTTATATTGGTTATTTTAGGATATATAACAGATAGGTTAAGATAAGGAAATTGGGTTAAGTTTAGAATAAA